>PVKH010018188.1:0-15205 GCA_004027955.1 Chaetophractus vellerosus | reverse complement strand
CCATACTATAATTTGTTTATCCATTCACCATTCATGGACATTTGATTTGTTTCCAGTTTGGCGGCACCAAAAGGTTAAGAGGAAAATTAAAATATCCTACTGTTTGGAAGATGACAGGATTAGAGGAAAACCAGTTCGGAGGACAGTAAAGTGGAGAAGTGGATGTGGATTTAAAGAGATGTATATCAATTAGGAAAATTGAAGCCAGTCTTTATCTTAGGTATGGTGACGATTTTTATGTATGGGAGATTAGATGCTTACAAGACCACTGGAAGGTGTAGGGGGAGAGGCGGGCAAAGTTTAGCAGCACAATATGGGAAAGGATATAGAGTTGACAGGATTTTTGCATGATGGATGTTGGCAATGAGTAATTGTGAGGCTTCTAGGTATAAAACCAGGTGATTACCCCAATCATTTCTTCTATGTGCCGAGTTAGGTAGCACCTCATTGAACTTTGTATCTGAATGTTCCTGGATTCATATGTAGTAAATTTATTATTTTTTTTCATTAGAGAAGTTGTGGGTTTACAGAATAATTATGCACAGAGTGCTTGCTCTTATCAATGTACTATTTCCAGTTTCTGAGGCAAAATTATGTCACATTACATTCCCAAACATGGGCCAGGTTGCTATTTCTAATAGGCTAAGGAGATACCTTCCTGGTGTGTATAAAATGTGGCCACAATATATCTCCAGTTTTCCTGCTTGATATTTTAAGCCAAAGAGTAAGGTAAATAATATTTAAGGAACTTGTAAACCGAGTGTGTAACCATTTTGCACAATTCATGGCTTTATTTAATGAGCTTCAGTACCACAAGATGAGAGTTATTCCCAAAGGGCCTCAATCAACTAGACTATTGAAGAGAAATACAGAATGTAAATTGGGTTTTAACTAAAATCATACTGCTATTTCTTTTTATGGAACCCATAATTTCTGGTAGAGAACAGGCATATAGAAAACCATCATTATAGAAATGCCTTCTGGGATTTGACCAACTGCATTTGTAGCACAAATGGATACTTTGAGGGTTGATTTGTATGCTGCTACTGGCTGTGTAGGTTCAATGTATGCTGTGTGGTTCTTAACAATGCAGTTTTCGTGACTGTGGAGGTACCGTGCACTACCTTTTAGTCCCATTGTGCTCATATTTATTTATAATTTTTAAACCAGAGGGAAGACCCTTTTTCTTTCCATTGCATGCTCAGGAGAGGTCTCCTTTGCTTTGAGGATGATGGCGAGATACCTGTTTTGGAAACATGGCAAAAATGGAAAATGAATCATATGAGGTTTTTTTTCTCCTGATAACCAAAAACAATTACTTGAGGCTGAAGTTTTCTCTTCCGCTGAACTTCCCTGGGCCTGCTATGGACTTTAGAGGTAAGAGTGAGAGTGATAACTATAAATCAATACTTGCACAACTGATGTCAAATATTACACCCATGCCAATAATTCCAAAATTTGAAATTTCTATCTGCCTGTTGGGCCTTTTCATCGGGAGGTCTCGGACCCAGTATGTGTTAAATGAAACTAAGTGGGCTGACTTCCACTGTGTAGGTGTGAATGTCACCTCTCCAGCAATAGCAAATAATTCTGGAGGACAGTCATCATGTCTTAGTTGTTATTCTCTCACAAAGTTTTGAGTGTTATGCACGCTAAACAAATTCTTGTTGATTGGAAACTAGTGGTGACAGCAAGTGGTTTATAAGTGTGCAGGGGAGGAGCTGGTGAGGATATTCAGAGCCTAGATTTATTATGTCTCTTGTAGGGCACATCCCATTGCCAGAAGCCACTCTTAGCCAACAGTCTTTGGACCAGTCCAGGGCTTAATAGTGAAAATAGGAAGCAGTTTGGTATATTGGAAAGACACATATTTTACAAGATACGTTTCCACATTGACTCTGCCAATTAGAGTTTATTTAAGGATTGACTCTCAGCCCAGAAATGAGGCTAATAACATCCATCTTGCTGAGTTTTTGAGAGGACTGAAGTTGCTCGAATATATGAAGTACCTAGGACAGAGCCTGGCACTTAGTATATACTAACCAAGTGGTCAATATGATCATCTTATTTCAAGTTTGAATGCTCTCCTATGGTTATTAAAGGATTCTTAAGCATTTTTTGTGGTTGGACCTCACAATGCCTCTGTATTAGGGTTCTCCGGGGAAACAGAATCGACAGGAGATATCGCTAAATATTATGAGATTTTATAAGATTCTCTCGTGACCATGGGGATGTACAAGTCCAAATTCCACAGGCAGCCTGCAAACCACAGGCTCCGGTGAAGGTCCTTGATGAGTTCCAGGAGATACTGACTGTCCGAAGTCAAGCTGGAAAATTCTCTCTGAATGCTGAAATCACTTTCCCTTTTAAGGCCTTCGACTGATTGGATAAATTGTCACTTATTGCTGATGGCTATCTCCCTGGTTGATTGTAAATGTAATCAGCCATCTATGCAGTAAACTCACTGGTGACTAAAGTCCATAAATGTCCTTGTATTACAGTTAGCCCAGTGCTTGCTTGACCAAACAACTGGGCACAATCACCTGGCCGAGTTGACGCATTAGCCTAAGTATCACACCCACCAAAAGGTTAGGGATGATGGTGAACTCCATTTTGCAAAGGAGGAAACTGAGGCCCAGAGGCTAGCAAGTGGGGGAACTAGACTGGGAACTGAGTTTTACATGACACCAAATCCTTTCCTCATTCTCCCACTTTAGACTGTCAGCCCTTTGCAAATGCTTCCAGATCCTACACCCAAGGTGGACTCAATCCTGATTTTCCCTTCTAAAGCTCCTTTAAAACACTCTGTATATGCTGCTTTTTGAATACTTAACACATTCCTTTGCTATTATAATGGGTCTGTGTTCAGCAAGATTGCAATTTTTTAAAAATGCAGGATCATGTCTGATTCATCTCAGTATGCACAGGGTCTGGCACATAGTAGGTGCTCAGTACAGGTTGTTGAAGGCAAGAGTCAGAATACCGCAGTCAAACGTTTCCATTAATTAAAGAAAAAAGGAGCTAAAAGCAGTGTTTGGCATATTATTCCAAAGCCAGCATGTGAGCTAACAAGACAGGAAGCATCCATCTGCAAGTACTGTGCACAGCCCACCCCACTGAGAGTGTTAATTATGTTTTTAAAGGGAGACAGGGAGCTTTGGTGCTTTTGGCATAAAGCAGTGGGGAAAGGAATGGTCCAGGGAAGAATGCTAAAGAGCCTTCCTTCTGTTGCCAGCTCTCTGGGAAGGGAGAGGATTCCTGAAAGGCAGCTGCCATACATATTCTCGTGCCAGGGACATCTCATCCCTGGTGTACCAAGGAAGATTCCACAGGTGCCCTGCTGATGAAGTCTTTTCCTCAGCACCTCTCCTTAGGTCCTGTCCAAATCCTCTCCTGCTCCCAAGTCCTCCATACCCCCTGAAACTTTGCACCATCCCTGGTCCCTCTCCACTCCCAGATACTGTTTGTGGGAAATGTAAATCAATTCAATGTATTTTGGAGCCCATTTTTTAACATTGGCTGTCAAACATTTTAATGTGCATAGTTCTTGACTTATTAATTCCACTTTTGGAAATCTAGCCGTTAGAAATTCTCCCTCAAGAAGGAGCTATATTTAATAACATAAAATACATTATGAAAATATAATATTGGGAAGGCTTATTTGTAATAATAAAAATGAAAAGTAACTGTAATGTTCATGTGTAAGAGACTGTTTAAATAAATCTTGGTGCCACTGTTATATATAACTGCTAAGGTAGATTTCTATGCAGTGATATAGATATATTATGTTGAAAACGCAAGTTGTTTTGTAAAACTTATTTTTATGTACAGAAAATTCCATAAAGATATGCAACAGTCATTTATTCAAATGGTATTTATTGAGTGTAGCTTCATTTTCTACTTTATTCCTGGATTGTTTAAATGAGTACATACTATTTTCATTATTTTTGAAAGGCGATTTAAAGAGTTTCCCCTCCCTCCTACATCTTCAGCCTCTCTCATTCAATTACTTCATTCCCTTCCTCTTCTAAATACTTGAGTTTCTCTTCAATCCAGTTACTATATTGTAAGACCTAAAATTTCAAGTGCTGCCTTGACATCTTTGAGCCTCACAGGGTCTGAAAGACTTACCCATGAGTTCCCCCTGCTCTCGTCAGATGTCCCCATGCACATAATGGGAAAGGCTCCCCAACAGGTCTTCAACCTAACTAGCTCCACTTCCCTGCCAGCCTGTGGGATTTATTCAAACAGGCCGAGCACATCCTCCCATAGGAACTAGGGGCACCTTGTCCTCTTGTTACTACACAGCCTGCCTCCCATAGCCCCTGCTGGTTCACGCTGCTCCTAAGCACACCCCCACTGTGGCCCTGCATGGTGTGGGGTATCCTTTCCTGGGCTATGAGTATATGTGATGAATAAACTGCTGTCCATCTCATCTGTCCAATGTCGGGTATCGGGTGTTCAGTCATCCTTAGAACCCTAGGGCAGGATTTTCTCCTTCGCCAATAGGGTGAAGGGGAGATGAACAAAACCTACAGGCCTATCCCTTTCTTCCCATTTTCATTCACACCAAGTCCTTGACAGAGTCCTGCATGTTCCTGGTCTCTGATTTTTCATCTCCCATTCCCTCTACTACCCAGGTCCACCTTGGCCTTTAGTCTCCATGCTGCTCACTCTTCTTTTATCATTGAAATCCAAGGACACATGGTCATCTCCTGCCTCTCCAGCTGGTCACCCTCATCCCCTGAGGTACCCTCCATCCCCTGGGGTTCTCCAAGATTCTTCCGGGAACGCCACTCTTCTCCCTCGCCACATTCTGTGACTTCATCTACCATTGTTTTTCATTAGGCTGTTTTCCGATGTCTCCCAAAGTTGGGTCTCCATTTTACAGGTTTATACTCCATTTTACAGGTTTATACATCTTCACAGGTTTATACTCCATGTGTCTGTCTCTTAAAGGCTTCAAACTGAGCATGTTTAAAGCCAAAATTCTTATCTTCCTCTTAAACAACCCCTTCTCCTGTATTTTGTTCTGCAGTTTGGGGTATTACCATCTAATAGTCAACTAAGACTGAAACCCGAGAGTCATCTGTTATCCAATGTGTCCTGCTAATAATTACCACATCAGTACCAGGTACTATAGACACCTGATGGAGATACAGAGGGAAATATTCAACAAATGTTCAAAAGTAGGAAGGAGGGATTAATTGCAGCTTTGTGACAGAGATAGCACCATGAATTTACCAAACTGATTCATTTTCCTCCTGGACAGAAAGGAATTTGATATTTACCTCCTGCCTTGAGGCTAGATGGGTTCATATGGCTAATTTAAGTAAGTGGAATGTGGGTAGAAGTGAGGTTCACTTTTCAGGCCTATGCATAAATATCCCATGTGACCTGCCATATTCTGTTACTTTCCACATCAGCATGGGTAGAAACAAGGGGCTCAAAAGCTTAGAAAACTGGGATCCCTTCATCCTTGCTTAGAAGAAAGCCATCCAAGTAAACTACCTGTCTAGGATCATCCACATTAGACTTTGCGTAATCAAGAAATAAACTTTTATTAGATAAAGCCACAGAGGTTAAGGGTTGTTTGTTATAGCATATAGCATTGATTTTGATTACTCTGACTAATGTAGGTTTCAAAGTACAACATTGGCTGTCAAACAGGTGACAGTACAATCAAATGCTGTATATATTCTTATCATGACCACAGTAACTCAGTCAGCACTATATTGATCAATTTGTGACCCAGTCCTTTGGAGTCTTTTGCAATCACTCTTCAGTTTCTTTCCAGTCTTTTCAAGTTCTGACAATGCTCAAGTTGTGGTTTCATCCATCTGCTGTGTAGTTGATAGTTGATCCATTCTGCTGGTTGACATTAGGTTCATATTAATCTTCAAAATATCCAATGGATTCCACTATTTCCTAACAGCCTATTGATCCTTACCCTCTGTTTCCTCACCCATTTCTTCAAAAGCCCTTTGAGTTACTCTAAACCTATGTTTTCATATGTAGCGTCATAGATATTGGATGTTGGTTTCGTTACGGTAAATCCAGTGCTACCACTGCACATCTTTTGCCAGCCACTATGGATCACCTGACACAGAAAGCCATTCATCAGATGCAAAATAAATAGGAGTTGAGGCCACAGCAGAGGAACAACATGCAGTGCAAACTTACTTACCTCAGCAGCGTGGCCCAGTGTTCACTGACTTTGAGAGTGTAGGATAGTCTGCCATGCTAGCTTATCACTGATTGAGAGCATATAGCTGTGCTCAGAGCCTCAGGAAAATACACAAATGATATTTAAAATACTCAGCAGAGGCAAAAAGCTTAATATCAATCTGGTTCTGATGGGTTATTATTTGGGTGTGTAGGTATATCAGTCTGTTTTGTTCTGGTATGAAAGTCCTCCCTGCCCCACTCCCCAAAAAAACCCACACAACCTGGCTGAGAATTTGTATTACAGCGGGTGTTTTCATCTTGGTTATGTAAAGACTTGGAACAGATTGGCAGTGGTCTGAAAAGTGCTGGCACACAGAAAAGGGATGCCCTGTAGATGAAAAGGTTGTAAGAATCTTGGACCATCTGTCCAGGATTGAAGGATTTTATCTTAGGTTAGGCTGGGATCTGTAGGAGCCCCAATGTGAGTCTGAATTATAGAGAATAGATGCTTACAATAGTGCATTCATGTGGGCTTCATGGTAGAGATCTCTGAAGTCCATTTGTGGCTTTAATGGCCGGGTCTTTCCTCCCTGGTGAATACATCTTCCTCTGGTGGATACCAGAGAGCAATTAGAAGTTGCATGCTTTGAGTTGTATTGGGGTCTTGAATGAATTCCATTGATCATGGCTAGTTGTGCATAGGAAGGAGATTTCTGAGCCTGAGACTTTGCTGGACTTAACTTCTGGGGTCTGCCCCATGTGGAAGCACATATAAATCTAAGGCCACAAAGATTTTATCTTTCACCTTCCCCACCACTTTCTCCTATGAGCTGTGAGCACAGCTATATGCTCTCAACCAGTGGTAAGCTAGCATGGCAGACTATCCTACACTCTCAAGGTCAGTGAACACTGTGCCATGCTGCTGAGGTAAGTTTGCACCGCATTTTGCACCAGAGAGAGAGCAAAAGCAGGCAGATTCTGGATGGGAGGTGACACTTGGAAAAGAGAATAATACTTGGTAAATTTCTGTTTTCATGGCTTATAGTCTGAGGCAGACACAGGCTGCAGCAGGCGTGATAGAAAACTCACAGTATTTCTGCCTGTAAGAATGAGAGGACAGAATTTGGAGCAACTATAGACATTGAAAAATGAGGGAATAAAAAAGAAAGACAAAAACAAACAAACAAACAGTGAGGGAATAATCCTAGAAATCAGAAATTTAGAGGAGAGATCCAGTTCAGTGTTAAATTCTGCCCAAGTTGACCAGAATCCAAATGGCCCAGTTCAGTGTTAAAGAAGTGAACTACAATTTAAGCTTCAGCCCAAGACATGGAATTTGCAGTTTGAGGTCAAACAGATGCACAAAATATTCAACAGTCTTCAGAGAAATATAACACAATATAGAGTATCTACAATAGAACATTCATATTGCCCAGGATCTATTCCAAAATTACTCACCATGTAAAAAAAAAAACAAAAGACAACTGGAAAGTATTAATCATTCTGAAAAAAAAGGACAATCAGTGGAGACTGACTCCAAGATTATATAAAAATTGGAAATAGCAAACAAAGATTTTAAATGAACTTTCATAACTGTGCCCAATAACTTAATAGAAAATATACTCATAATTAATCAAAAGGTAGTGTTAGAGCCAGATGGACAGTCAGAAAACAAGATCTCAAGACAATTAAATATTCTGAATGTTAAGATGATAATAAATTAAATAACCTTTTGTATGAGTCTAAGAGATATCAGCAGGATGTTACAGACCACTGGTCTGGAGAAGAAATCTAGATAATGCTTCCATGGTCTGCTAAAGTCAGCAAAAGGCTTTTAGAGCTGGTCCTGAGACTAGTGTCTCTCACCCTATTACATTTCCTGCATTACCAGCTTTTATTTAGGCTGCTTTGGATTGAAGATTAGAATGGGATCCTATCCCAGAAGCTCTTCAGCATCCTCATTTGGGCTTGTATGCTTTCAAAGTTAAGCCTTCAAAAACTTGTGTGGAGTCTGGGGTCAAAATGGCGAGCTGGCCCGCAGTTTCAGCATCGGGCCAGTGGCTGGCTGATATTCGAAAAACAATATTACTCTGCTGCAGGGTTCAAAAAATGAGAGTTAATCCAAGATGATACAATAGCTGAGAACGGAGATGTAATAGAAGCTGTATAAGCCTTCCCAAGAACCTTTATAATGACAGGATGTTTCACATTAAGAGAGCACTGGACCTGACCATGAAGCATCAGATCTTCCTTAATGTAGCAGTGGACAAAGTATTAGGAGGATACATTCTACCTTGAACCAACTCTGAAAGAAGTTATTCTGGAAAGAAAATAGAAGAATGGGCAAAGAAATAATCATGTAATTGACACTGTGAATGCAGCTCTCCTCAAAGTATTTTTATGAAGTTGGTAGAACTTAAAATGGACAATTTAAGGACTAGTTGGACTGTAAATGTATTACTTTAAACAAATATCAGTTGTAATCATTGTTGGAGTCTTTGAATTCTAAATCTTATAAAAATCTTAACTACCTGTTTTACCTCTCTGTTAGAACACTTTCCAAACTTCTAAGCTACGTGTAGTTAGCTCAGAGAGACCACTTTAATCAGTTCTTCTCACCAGCTGGATAGCCACAATTTACTAAAGGGTATAATGTTATACCACATAAAATAGTCACTTTATATTGCCTTTGTAGGTTAGCAAGATGCTTGGAAGCCAGCCCCATAAGGGCCTAACTTGCAGGTATGAAATGTAGTAAGAAGCAATTGCCAGTACTTGATTTCACCTGAAGTAAACAGAGCAGTCCAGCAGACTGGCTTTCATACTTCAGAAGTCTTCAGTAGAATGAAAAGAAAGAGAAAGGGTTCAATGCCCAGTTTACCAAGATTGGGAATCAGCCCAGTTCAGCCGTCTTCAACCACTGGCCTCCAAAATATTGATTTTGCATCCTACCGATAAAAACAAAATCATGCACACAGCTTCAATATGGAGATTTATAAATCATATGTATGTACTCTTGTGCTAATATGTATATTAGAAAAGAAAAAGTAGACATTAAAAAATAGGTAAAAATATAAAGACAAATTAAACTTTCTCCCCATATCCCAGTGACCTGTCTACTCTCAAAATCATTGTTATAAAGTGTATTGTAAGGATTGAATATGAGTTATAGTTAAAAGTTTTAAGGTTATAGGTTGATCACTTTGAATATGTATTAGAAATGTTCAATAATGTCCTTCCCACCCCTAAATTCTGAAATGCTTTCTTTGGTGGAAGTGAAAGGGATGGAAGCGCAGTGAGCCAGGAAGGAATTGTGTGGAACCTGCAGCTTCCATAGTGGTCCACAGCAAGCCATTGCTACGTGAAGTGGGAATATCTGATAAGGATCTTACCTCGAACAAAACAGACTATGAAAACCAGGTTTTAAGTTATATTTTAAATTCTTATAATAAAGAATCAAAAGTGTATACATGCATTTGATATGTCTGTGTGTGTGTGTGTGTGTATAAATTCCCCCACCGCCAGAAGATGAGATATATTTTACATTCATTAGGTTTGAGTTGCAACATGCTCATAAAGGGGTTCTTGGTGAAAATATTAGAAAACCTCATTAAATTCTTTAAGGGCCTCTTTTCTAGTTGATACTCAGATTATTTTCTGAAACACCTTTCCTGAAATCATTCTTGGCAGTTCTGTTCCTTGTCAGACCCAAGTTTCCCAGATCCTCATTTGACAGTGATCTTGGTAAAATGCAGTTCTACTTTAACACATAATATAAATAAAACTTGCCATTTCACTTTGCAGTCAATTTGCATTGAATTTTTGGAACCTTATCTGAAATCACAGAGAAACCAATAAAGATGTTGATAATTGCTAGTTTAATGTTTTAGTGAGGGACTGTTTGCTTAAAGGTCAGTTGATTAGTAAATAGTTTTTGTGTCATGATGCGACCCTACTGAATATAATTGTAGGTCCTAAGATGTTAAATTCTTGGACAACCAAGGACCCCCCATTGTTTAAATTCTGGCAAGTCATGCTCCGATTCCATTTCTCTCTCGTCCACTTTAAATGAATTACACATAACTGCTGATGGGGATAATGTTCACATAACCTGTTTGGAAACCATTTTGGTGATGTGTATAAAGGACCTCAAAATTGTTCTAAATAATCCCAATTTCAGCCATCATTTATTGAGTGATCATATTATGATTCTAAATTTGGCACTCTGCGATCACTTAATCTCACAACAATGCTGTGACATAAGTACTATTACCCCTTCTTTACAAATGAGGACGTCAAGCAACTTGTGCAAGGTTGTGCATTCACAGAAATAGTGTATAACTCCAAAGTTTAAGCTAGTAACCATGATGAAAGCTGATTGGTGAACAAAATGTTTGTTGCAGTATTCTTTATAGAAGTGAAAATTGTGGAGCAATGTAAATTTTCAACAATAGGACATGATTAAGCAAGCTATGGTAAGTGAAAAAAGTACATTGATAATGATCACTTTAAAACCTGAAAATTCCTTATGTTAAAGTTAGGTGAAAAACAAGAGATAAGTAGATTAAAAAACACCACCACAAACTCCAAACCAATTCTATTCATTAAAGAAAAATTGAGGGGACAGAGGAACAAGATGGAGGCATGAGACACTCCAGGTTGCCATTCCCTCACAGAATCTTCTAACAACTAGCAAAAGCTGGCAGAGCCACCTTAAAACTCTGGAAAAATAGTTAAAGGATTACAGCAACTAAACAAGTGCCCAATCAAGAAAACGCAGCTCTAAAAGGTGGAGAATCTCTTGGTTCCCTTGCTGTTACTTCCCCACCATTTCCTCAGAGCGATGTGGAGCCAGCCTATACTCCCATTCTGGGTCCCTAGCCCTGTTTCACAGAGAGCAGAGTAACCCCTAGGCACGTACTGTGGTGCCTGTACGTTGGTGCCAATATATCTGGCAGCAGCATGAAAGACTGAACCAAGAAACTCATCTCTCACATGCCCTCCCTGCAGGCAGAAGCAGTTTGTGGACAGCTAAACCAGTGTTAGAAGTAAATCCATGTGGCCTGGGGCAAAGGATTACCTGATTTAAGTCATACAATAGGGCACCTGGGATGAGGAATAAAGGATGAGTTTGAATTCCTATAATCAGGGAGCACAAGCTCAAGATAAACAGGCTGAGAAAAGATGAAGAGGACCTAGCACTTCATACTTGCCTTGGGCAGATCTTAATAGAAGGGCAAAACTCTGAAGGAGAACAGCAGCCATTGCAAACTCAATTTGGAAATACTGTGAAAGGTGATTTTTTGTGTTGATTTGTTTTTATTAGCTCCTGCACTTAAGGAAATCTGAGTCCTATCACTAGATGAGTACAAACAAGTAATAGACAACTCAAGGACTACATACCAGAGTTAAAATTTTAAAATATTAAGATATACAGTGTGGAACAAAAAATTACAAGACAAATAGGAAGTGACAACCCCTTCCAAAGGAACAAAATGAAAATCCAGAAACCATCAACAAAGACCAGATTGCACGTACAGGATAAAGACTTCAAAAAATGATCCTCAATATGTTCAAAGAGATAAAAGAAAACACAGAGAAAGAACTAAAAGATATCAGGAAAACAATGAATGGATATGAGAATTGCAATGGAGAGATATTTTAAAAGGGAACCAAACAAAACTACTAGAGTTGAAGACTCCAATAAATTAAATGGAAAAACACACACACACATAACACAACTAGTGTGGTTTCCTCTGGTTACCTTCTATGTCATAAATCTTGCCTTGGATTCCTAAATAGGGACCATGACACCAATATGCCTGACCTGAGGGAAAAGTATAGTGAGGGCCTATGAATCAAGTATTGCCAAATCCCTGATTGCTTAGGCAATAGAAACAGATTTTTTTTTTTTTTACCAGGTTTCTAGTTCTAAAAATTTGTTGTTGGCTTAGTCTGTATTTGTTATTTTGAGGCTGAACTTTTAGTTTACATTGCCCCTCAATAGGTTGCTGAAAGCCTAATTTTGTTCCTTTATTTTCTGACCAAGTCTCATGTTACAATCTGGGTGCTAAGGGAAAATATTGAACAATAAAATGTAGGGCTGCCATTGTCAAAGAAAAAAAATAATACTTGAAAAAATGCACTATTGAATTCTGTAGCAGACTAAAATTAATTACTCCCAGGCATGAAATCTCTAAATAAGCAAAGGGTTGTTGACTTTCTCTTCAGGAAAAATAATAGGAAAATCTGCTTCCTTCACCCATTGTCCCCACATACTAGTAATTTATCCAGTTGACTTCTTTTCTTCAAGAAGCTGAAAGAGATCTCAATTGAAAATTCAACCTTTGAAAATTATTATTCCCTTCATATATGATAATAGCAAAAGTAAAAACTAACAAACAAAATCCGCCACAACTAGACCTGAAGGGTTGGATTGCAGTTTATATTCGACATTAATTCATGGTGGGCTGCTAAGGTAGGGTTGTTATATTCATTTAATTCCCCCTTTATGCTTAAAAAATAAAGTTATACAAGGAAATTTATTTTAAGAATAAGTCTCTTACAACCAGAATTTGAAGTGGGAAAAGCATCAAACACCATCAAAATCAAATCCAAAACTGTTTTCTGATTTGTGTCTCAGATTCTATGCCAGCATATCCTCTTCATAGTTTGCCTGTGGCACACTGCAGGTTCTGTAAGAGAAAGCCCCTTAGTTACTTAGTAATTCTACTGGCGTCTTTATTTTCTTCCATTTCTTTCTCTTAATAATAACAAGTCGACACCATTTCTTACTGAAATTGTGGTAAATTATATTATTCACAGTGATTTGTTTCCTTTCCATTTTAAACTCACTTCCCTGTAGCCTTAGTATATTTCCTGCCTCATTGCCTTTGAGCTTGGCCATCTGGCCATGTGACTTGCTTTGGCTAAAGGAATATCTTTGGAAGAAACTTTAATGAGTTGGCTTTGCAGCTCTTGTTCTCTGTCATGAGAACAGCGAGTTCCAGATCATGGCTTTTCCTTCAGTCCTAGAATGAGATGGCAAGGTGAGTTGAGCCCAGCAGAGCCCCAGCTGGGTTTTAGGCCTCATATAACATGAGCAAGAAATAAATATTTATTGTTGTAAATCACTGTGATATTGTGGTTTTGGTTTCTTAACAAAGCTAACCAATACAGCAAGGAATGAACAATTATCTTGGATTGAACATCCAGTCTTGGTGTCCCAAAGATATCTTTACAAGTTCCCAAATGGCTCTTCCTTACCTATCACCATGTGGTCATTTGATTTGTATTTCTTAAAGCATCAAATTAATCTCTACAAAAGAGGTGTGGGAAAGAAAGTGCTATAGATAAATAATACTAAAAATAATAGTAGCATACACTGATTTAGTCCTTATTATGTGCCTAATACTGGGCTAAGTAAATTAATCTATTTTCTCATTTACAATCTCCTAAAGAAAATTCATGAAGTAGATAAGTGTTTATCGCTCTTTAACTTTATATCTTGAAATGCTTTAAATGTGCAGGACAGTTTAAAAAATGTTACAATCCCTATAGAGAGAACTCCAACATACTGCTACACCCCCAGGTACCCAGATCCAGATCCACCAATTTTAACATTTTGCCACATTTTTGTATCATCTTACCTATCTACCTGTCTATTTATCAATGCATTTTCTGAACCCTTGAGTGTAAGTTGTATAGATCATATTCCTTAAGACCTCTATGTGAATTTCCTAAGAACAAGGATATTCATTTATGTAACTATCTTAAGTGCAGTTAGCTAGTTCAAGAAATTTAACATTGATATAAAGTTTATAGTCTATATTCTAATTTTTCATGTATCTCAGTAATGTCTCATTAAGTCTCTTCTCTTCCCTTGCTAGATCCCATCTAGGATCATGTATTGCATTAATTGTCATTGTCTCTTTACTTGCTAGTTGTGTGTGTGTGTGTGTGTGTGTATAAACATATATACAACAATACAACATAAACTTTCTCATCCCTGCCACTCCCAAGCATACCATTCAGTAGGTTTAATCACATTTACAGTAGTATGATATTTTCACCATCATCCATTACTAAAACTTTCCCATTTCCCTCACATCCTTTATGCATTAACTCCCCATTGCTCCTTACCCTGCCAGTGGCAGCCTATACTGGTTTCTTTCTTCATAAGCTTTCATATTCTCTGATATTTACTTTGTAGTTACCATGGGGCTTAAATTTAACATCCTAATTCTATAATGGTCTCATTGGCTTTGATATCAACTTAATTTCAATAGTACAAACAAACTATTGTTTCTGTAATCCTCCATTCCCCTACCTTTATGTAGTTCTTGCCACAAATTACATGTTTATGAGCCTAAAACCACTGATATATTATTACATGCTATGCATTTGCCTGTTAGATCCTGTAGGAAGTAAAAAGTGGAGTTACAAACCAAAAATGCAATAGAATTGGTATGTATTTATCCATGTTATTACCCTCATAGGAGATCATTATGTCTTCATGTGGCTTTGATCTCTTGTCTATTGTACTTTCCTTTCAATCTGCAGAACTCTCTTTAGCATCTCTTGTTGAGCCAGTTTAGCGGTGATGAACTTCCTTAGCTTTTGTTTATCTGGGAATTTCTTAATCTCTCCCTCAGTTTTGTCAGCTATAGAATTCTTGGCCATTTATTGCTTTCAGCACTTTACATATGTCATTCCACTGTCTTCTTGCCTCCATGGTTTCTAATGAAAAATTGGCCCTTAATCCTGTTGAGGTTCCCTTGTACATGAAAAGTTCCTTCTTTCCTGTGACTTTCAGAATTTTCTCTTTATTTTTGGCATTTGATAGTTTTATTATAATATGTTACAGTGTGGGCCTATTTGGATTTATCCTGTTTGGAGTTCACTGAGTGTCTTGAATGTGTATAAAACTTGGTGAACTTTTCAGTCACTATTTCTTTGAATATTCTCTCTGTTCTCTCTTTCTTCTCCATCTGGGTCTCCTGCAATTGGTACATTTGTTGATGTCCCACAGGTTCCT
>PVKH010018187.1:0-15203 GCA_004027955.1 Chaetophractus vellerosus | reverse complement strand
CCTATCTGAGGTTGCTTGGATCCAGTGGCTTATCAGCAGTGGGTTTCACCTCCTCTGGTATTACACTCAGAAGCTCAGTGTGGAGGAAACAGCCCCAGGAGACCGCACGCCCCGCCCCTGGCTCACCCATAAGCCAGATGTTGGATTACTCATGTCTGTTCTGTGTTCCCCACTTTTTCTTAAGTAAATAAAATTTTAATTCATTTTAATTAGATTTTAAGCTGCTTTTGTCTGTGGAGATTTTAAATAAGAAAACCGAATTAGGTCTGCTTCACTGTCCCCTGATTTCTTTTTATGTAATTTGTAAGATGCTGGAAGGTCATGTCACAGATCTGCAATATCTGTCCCCCTTCTGCAGCTTTCTTTTGAGTATGTTCTCCAGTTGAGGGTTTGTGTAAAGAATATACTGCTGTTCTTGCCAATCCAAAGCAAGTCTTCAGAAAAGCCATATCTGGCCCCTTACTATTTTTGGTCTCAAAAGGAGGATTCATAATTACTGTATCAAGTGACTTGGACATTTTGTTAGATAATGAATACATAGCATGTTGAACCATGTCAACATTTGTTAACTCAAACTTTTCCACATTCCTATTAAATATTTCCAGTGCATCTTTACCCATGTCAAATCTAACACACAACCCTGCTTCTAGCATTGCAGTTCCAATGCCAAGCACACCACAACCACATCCTAGATCTGTAACCATTTTATTTTCAGTGTTATGGATTGTATAGAGAATACATTCTGTGGTGTGTGATCTGATTGTATACTGTTCTAGAAGGAGTTTGGGCTTCTCAAATCTATCCACTTGCTCTCCACTGGCAACTCTCTGGTTCCTTAACCCTTTATTTCTTCTTCTTCCTCTTCTTCCTCTTTTTCTTCCTTTTTGAAGTGCTACCTGGACCTCCCGTTCTTTATTTGCAAAATGAGGGTTGTGTGGGTGGTGGTGTGAGTTAATCTAGATTTACTAAATCCAAGGGCCCCCTGATCATTTTATTCTATTTTTCAGTTGTAGCATTTGATATGATTGATCATTTCCTTCTTCTTAAAGTGTTCTCATGTTTTTGGTTTTTTTTGAGCCTTTGTGCCACCATTTCCATGTTAGTTCCACAAGCATTGCTGGGCCAAGCAGTGTGCTGAGGACTCAAAGTATGAATTAGACAGGTTTTGTCTTTGATGAGCTCACAAGACATGTAAACATAATTTAACAAGTTTTGAGCTCTCTGCTCTTTCTTTGATCTGTCATTAGCTCTCTCTTAAATTTTCTTTGTACTTTCCCTGGAAAATGGTACTCACCACCTGATTTCAGCTACCATTAAAATATTTATAATTAGCCTGACATTCACCCACCCTCTTGAGCTCTAGATTCATATTTACATTGGCATTCTGGTTACCTCTACCTAGATATCCCTCAGAAACCTCAAACTCAAAAGCCCAAAACTAAACTAGTTTAACTCTTATCTACATTGTGCTGGTTTGAGTCTTTTGTGCACCCTAGTAAATCCTGTTCTTAAAGCAAACCCATTTCTGTGCCTGTAAACCCATTGTAGAGGGGACCTTTGATTAGATCGCTTCAGCTAAGGGCCTTTGGTTAGATTGCGGGACCCAGGGTAGGCCATAATCTTCTTACTGGAGTCCTTTGTAAACTGAGGACTAAAAAGCCACAGACACAGAGAGAAAAGGCAGCTGAGACAGGGAAACCCCAAGAGGCTGAGAGAGAGGTCCCAAAGGCTGGAGGTTAGAAACAGCAGAGCACAGAGGCATGGAAAGTGGCCCCGGAGAGGCTAAAAGAGATGAGGCCCAGAGAAGAGGGGAGAGATGAGTCACATGCCTGATGGCCCACAGCTGCAACTTGGTGACACAGCATCTCTTGATGATACCTTGATGTGGACACTTTCATGGCCTCAGAACTGTAAGCCTTTAACCTAATAAATTCCCATTTTAGAAGCCAACACAGGAAGATTCTGATCTGTCTTGTGCAAAATGCATGTAGAAAAAAGTGTTGATTGTTAATTTAGCATGTAACTTTTATTTTTATGTTTACTTTAATTAAATACATATTTGATTGTCTTTGAAAAAAAAAGCCAACACACGTCTGGTACATTGCTCCCAGTAGCCGTTAGCTAACTAAAACACACATCTTCCCTTTTGCTTTTAAAATCCACTCCTTCTCTTGAGTTTCTTCTCTGGATCAAGGGTATTGCCATCCATTTAGTTACTCAGATTAGAAACTTCTGAATCATTTGCCTGTCCCTTGTCCCCACATCTAATTGGGTACTCAGCTGTCAGAGTTCATCTCCAAAGTGCTATTGGCCTCTGTCCCTTCTTTCTGTTAGATCTCATTGAGACATCAACAGTTTTAGGATGCCCTCTTGCTCCCCTTCCCCACCATTTTTTACATCTCCCAAATCAGGATGCACCTTATGGATCCTGTTGGCTGGGCAGCAGTCAAGAAGCAGATGTCATTGCCTGTGCATGCACATCCAACTTTGCAAAATGGACATCACTTGCTTGGAAGGAAATCCCAGAGACAATGGTGGAATGCTCTTTAAAGAAATGATGTATCATCAACACTCTTGACAGCCCTTGCATGGAAAAGAGCCCCCAAAAGTTCCAACTCTGAATGAGAAAATGTGCCAGGCACTCCTTTTGCTCATATTTTCCTTTTTACATATAAGCAAGGGTAAAATATTATCAAATCTGTTAGTATAAGTCTAAAAGAGCCCTGTCAATAAAGGACTCAAAGAGTCCTGGATTTTATCTAGTTCAAGTAGCTAGTTAGGCCATGGAAAGCAAAACTCAATTGTATAAATTTAAACCCTTCAATAAGACTTAAAATAGAAATTCTAAGTGATAGGCAAACATTGCATTATAGTTTAAATGACAACATTTTTCTTTCTTTGGGGGTGAAAAGAAGAATGATATGATTTATAATCCTTGATAGCTTAGACTTGATAAGATACAGGAGCCTCTTTTCAGTCCCCTCACTTTAGGTTTCTTCCCCTCTGATCCACTTTTCAAATTCCTACTACAACAACCCAGGTCTGATCATCTCATTCCCAGGCTTAGGAACACCCCCCAAGGCAGAGGTTCTTAAATTTGGGGCTCATCAGAATCCCCTGGAGGGGGCTTGTTTAAACACAGAATACTGGGCTCCAGAGCCCGAGTTTCTTAGACAGTAGGCCTGGGATGGGGCTGGAGGATTTGCATTTCTAACAAGATCATAGGTGATCTTGGATACTGCAGCTCCAGGAGTCATATTGAAGAACCATTTCCCTTTGAATGAAGTCTAAGCTCCTTATATGGCCTTCCAGGCTCTTTCTCAAGGGGCCCATTGTACATCTGCAGCACCATTTGCTGCTGTGCTCTCACCACTCTGTTCTCCACCATACCCTGATCTCTCCACTCCTAACATGGTGGACACCTCATGATTCCGTATGTTTTTTGTTTTTTTTAAAAATATATGCTGTGCCTTAGAACTCCCCAAAACTCTTATTTGGCTTTTAAGATCCAGTCCTATGAACAAATTCTTCTTCGGAAAATATTTCTTTTACTTATCTTTTCCAAAGAGGTAAAATTTCAGGATGTTTATCTAATAAGATCAACTTCTAAGACAGCTAAACTCAACACTCAGGCGTTTCCAGTAATTTGAAAGATACTCTTTTGGGACTAACAGGTCACAAAGTTTGACGGGGTTTTCCAATTTTCTGGATTATCAATTTGGCAGTCATTCCTACACAAAACACTGAATTTATTATGAGTCAGTGGAATCATTATTATGATAATGATAAATATTTATAAGATGTTGTAAATGTATATGGTCGCAGGAGCCATTTAAATTATACCAATCCGACAAAATCCTCCCTGTTTCAATATATTTAGAGTTCAGCCTTATAAATAATGTAACAAGATAAAAATGTGGGAAGTGGGAGCATAGACATAGCGGGAACACAGGAAGGTGATGTTACAGTGGGCTTTGGAGCAGAAAACCTATGGATTAAGGCTATACCATGCAACAGCTTTTCCGGACTTGAGGCCTTTGTTAAATGCATCTAAGTTTGAAGTCCAGCAAGGATTTATGGTGCATTTTGCAGAGGGAGTTGTCACTATGTTGAGCTGTTTTAAGCCATGGACTATTTCCTGAGTAGCAAGCTTGATCAGTTTTATTTGTTGCCCATATATGTTCACATACACATACACGGGTGCACACACACAGAGAATCCTAATATGGAACAGCTTCTGAAAAGCAGTATTAGTGGAATAGTGATAGAGGCAGTCTTCCCTGGTTTGCTCAAGTCTCACGGGTAGAATTATCATTCTTTCATTTATTCGTTGAACATATAGTATACGGCAAACTCTATGCTGACCCTTGAAATGTGCACACAATGAATAAGTGTGCACAATAATAAATCAATACATGAGAACCTCTATAGAACTTAGACTACAATTAAAACATAGAATATGATGGTTATAGCAGCCTACATTTCCAGAGCCATTACCGTGTGCCAAGCCTGTGTTAGAATTTCCATGCATTTTATTAGTTGACTTACAACTACCTAAAGTTATGTACAGTTATTATCCCCATGGAAATGGATGCTTAGAGAAGTTAAGAATCTCATCCACTACTATACAGCTAATACATTGTAGAGCCAGGATTTAAACCCAGCCAGTGTAGTTCCAGAGTCAGTGAGCTTAACCTCACACTATATAATTTATCATTACAATGCTGTAGTCTAATGAGACAGATAATTAAATATGCTATCACCATGCTTTGCAATAAATGCCATGGTCATGGAAATGCAAGGGGGTGTAGGAGCACATAAGAAGGGCAGGAAAAGGCTTTCCAGAGAAAATAAAGCATAGTGGTTATCCGGGATTGGAGAAAAGCTTCTACAAAGGCTTGGAGGTTTGAGGTAGGTCAGTGTTGTGGGGAAAGGGCAACAGAGCTGGAGTGTAGACGTTCTCCTGGCTCACATCAGTGATGCCCAACGTGGCTTCAGTTGTCAACTATACATTGATTACTATCCCTTGGAGTTTACACATAGCCTGGTTGGAATTTTGATTTAAACGTTTCAGCCCCAAGCTTGCAAACATCTTGTGCAATGGGTATAAGTCTCATAATTTGTGTGCTATTCAACGTAGTTCTCTGTATCTGGTAGGCAATGATGAGGCATGTAGAATTAAGTTTTCCATCAAACAGCGCAAAAGGGTTAATCCCTTTCCGTTTGTCCTCTCAGTGATTCTCTGTATCTCTCCAAATGGGGTGAAGCAGCTGGTCTGGAGGAGCTCAGCAGATG
Organism: Chaetophractus vellerosus; assembly: GCA_004027955.1. Classification (NCBI taxonomy): domain Eukaryota; kingdom Metazoa; phylum Chordata; class Mammalia; order Cingulata; family Chlamyphoridae; genus Chaetophractus; species Chaetophractus vellerosus. The sequence goes on along the minus strand of PVKH010018187.1, from coordinate 9,908 downwards.
CACTTGGGCTCTGTATGGCATGGACGATCTTTGGGAAGAGCTGGTTGCCTATTTGCCTGGTCATGGGACTGCCTGCATGCTAAAGGAGGCACAGGAATTGAAGCTTGTAAGGAGTTAGGGTGTGCTCATGAAGAAGAGGAGAGGGAAAGAAATAGCTATACGCAGCAGAGGCTTCTTCCATCCCATATTTCTGTCTGGGTCACAGTTGCTCCCAGGAAGTTAAGTCTCTGATGCTTTAAGATCAGTCTTGGAGATGGCCAGGTGCATACCTGCACTTTAAGAATTTGGTTTACAAACCCTGTTGTCAGAATACAAAACCTACACAGCATTTGGGGTGAGTTCCCAGGATTCCAGCCCAGCTGGTAGAGTTTCTAAGGGTAGTGGCCATTGCTTTTCCCACCCATGACCTCACTCTTTCCACTGGGAAAGACAAGTGTAAATTACCTATGTATCTTTCCTGTGAATTTAGGGCTGGCTTGTTCTTCAAGACCACGGACTCCGAAATCTCACCTGAATCATCATCTCTCCTATTCCCCACTGATTTTCATGTCAGTGAAATGCATCAGATGATTTTGCATCACATGTACACAAACACACCCTGCACCCAGCATAAAGATGGCATTTTTAGTCTCTTGGCTCTCCATGAATAAAAACAATAGTAGCCATATTGACACTGTAATTCAGGTTTTCCCCCTATCATTTTGGTGGTAGTTTACAAGAGATTTTGGTTCTTTTCCTTCATCTGAGGCCAAGGGAAGAATGACTTCAGCTGTCCATAATACTTTTTCCAAAATGTACATGCACTCACACATAATTAACAGTCCTTTAAGAACAATGAAAAATGCATTTTTGGCCTGAGACATTCCCTAAGGAATCAATACTTCCACTATGAATCAATTACAAAGAAGTTTCAAATTAGCTCTGGGACCTGCCTGCTTCATTGACTAAAAGAACGTATTTTTGTGCCCAGAAGTAAACACCCCCTAGATAGGGTGAAGCAGCCCTAAAGGTGACCTGTGACTGCCTCAGCCCCTTAGGGCTCTCCGGATGGGGTTCCACGCAAGTTCTCCTGGAACTTGAGTTCCATGAAAATATCATGGGCCTCTTTGGTCATATCCACTCTAGGCTATAGTAGTGTCAGATTTCCATGACACTTTTTGTATGGCTGAAAAACCACAATAAAGTGAGGTCACACGTGAAAGGTAACTAAGAGGAGTGTAAGGGCAGAAATCCTGGCAATAAACATGGAGATGAGAATGCAGTCTTTATTTTTTAGATCTGGTAATTACGTGACTTTTTTTAAAACACCATTTACCTAAGCAACCATCTTAAATAAAACAAAACATTAACATATTGATGGTATATATGTGGTTTGGAGAATTAATTGACAGTTTGACAGATGAAAATTTTCTTTTTTTTGGTCTTTAATGAAACAGATGTTTGAAAAACTGTATGAAAGCCTTTTCCTCTGAATTCTAAGAACCGAAATAAACACCTTTGGGGGTTTCTGAGTAGTTTCTGAGTAGCCTAGTGACGCTTCAGAAGCATTTCCCAACAAACTGGAAACTTTCCAATTCTGTGATCACTGAAGAAGAAGCCCTTTTTGCATCAGAATTTCATATCTGTAGTTTGCTTTCAGTTCGTTTTTAAGGATTGACAGCAGCACTTCAGCTCTCAGTCAGTGGAGTTGAAGAAAGCAGGCCTCTTGGGGGATGTTAGCGAGGCTCTTCCATTGAAGACAAGCTGTTGGAGCGCCATCCAGAGGCCAGGAGGGGCTCTGCCAGCCATGATACTCCAGGCCATTTGAGGGCAACACTATGGCATAAACTTGCAGTGAGTTCCGCTAAGTCCTCAAATGCACACAGCCAGTGTGGATCTCAGTCCAGTGCGTGGGGCTCCATCTTCTGGGCTTTTCGCCATCACCATGGATTACTTCTCTCAGGAGCCACTCTACTCCCCAAGCAGAATGCTCCCTGCCCCAGAGTGCTCTCTGGAAAGAAGGTCTAGTCTTATGGTTGAGAGATGACTCTGGAGCCACATTATTTAGGTTCACATCCCCACTTCACAACTTACTAACTGTGCAAGTCATGTAAGGTCTCTGTGCTTCAGTTTCTCATCAGTAAAATGGGTAAGAATACTGTCTATCTCACAAGAATGTTAGAAGATAAAACGACCTATTATATGTTTGCACTTAGAATACTGCTTGGTACACAGTAGGTTCTCAAGAAATAGTAGCTGCTATTATCACCTTATTGTATGGTTTATTTCCCCCACAGAACTTACTGACTCAGTGGAGGTGGAGGTTGGGGTGAAGGGAGTGTTTCTCACACACAGATGCTAAACATGGCAGGGAGTACCTCTTGTCTGGTTGGGTGGTTTGGGCTCCAAATGGGGGAGGGCTCTGAAGAATGGGCGGAGCCATTCCTGACCCAGTTCTGAGCTCGAGGGGCCCTCTCCAGTGTCTGAGTCACCACATCTCCTGGGGGTACAACACTGATCACGTAAACTTGGACTTCTGCCTGTTTCTGTAGCTTCCATATACAACAAGAGCTTGGGGCCTATGTGTCTCAGAAAAGGCATGTTCAGATCCTAACCTTGTGGTGATCCTAAGCCATGGGGGTGTGAACCCATTTGTAAACAGGACCTTTGGAGATGCTGTTGTTAGTTTAGGTGGGGCCAAACTGAATGAGGGCGAACCTTAATCCAATATGGCTGAAGTTCTTATAAGTAAAGGAAACTGGACACGGAAGTGGAAGCCAGAGAAAGAGATCACCACGTGACAAAGAATTGCCATCACCCGAATGCTACAGACTTGGGAGAAAGCACAGCCTGCTGACACCTTAATTTTGGACTTCTAGCTTCCAAAACTGTGAGTTAATAATTTCCTGTTGCTTAAGTGAACCAATGTGAGGCCCTGGTCATTGTGGCCCTGGCAAACTAAGACTACTAAGCTTTTCAGAACTATGCTATAGATCCATCATTTTTAAAACACCATCTTTAAATAGGCCACTTTTATATTCATTTAGGTCTAATATCTTCTTTTATTTCCTTTGTATGCTCCCCTTGGATTACAGCCATGTATAAGCATTAGTTCCTCCCTTTTTAAGCCCATATTTGGTCAGTAACTCTTTTTCTCTGAGGTTCCGTATACTGGTAGCCAAAAAGAAATCACTGCAGCTGTAAGGTGAAGGCCATGCATGCATTCTGTTTCTGCTGATGGTCAGCTCTTGACCATCTGCCACCAAAATGCTGCTAGGATGTGTCACTTGTTTCAGTGTAATTTAGGTCTTCTGTTGCAGCCAGGATACAGAAGGCTAAAAAAAGTAAGCGCTGTATTCAATACCAGGCCTAAAGAAACCACCCTGCCTTAGGTTGTTCTCTGGCTCCCAGATGCCTCCCTGCTCCAGCTACACTGTAAGTGCTTTGGGAATCATATTAGATTTTTCCTTGCACCTCTTTTGTACTGAGCAATTTCTGTAGACTTCTGGTGGTGCTTTGATAAGTAAATGCTTGTTGAATGAATGAATGAATGAAAGAAAAATATTTTTTTTTACTCCTTTCTTCCATGGGTGACCTTAAGATATGTCCTGTATCCTTTGCCATTCTCCTTCTAATCCAAGCTTATGCTCAGCTCTAAGTTAGCTGGAGGTACACACCAGTGGTAGCCCAACTTTTGGATTTCATGGACTGTAACATTTAAAAGCAAGACAAAACTAGGGACCAACTATAAGGTTTCTGGCTGATTATTCTGACAGAAAGTTCATTAAAAACAAGCAGTGTGGTGGTAGGCTGAATAGGGGCCCCACAAAATGTCCAAGTCCTCCTAATTCTCCTATATATACATGTATAACCTGTAATATACATATTCCCTTACATATATATTACCTAATGGTCAAAGGGAATTTGCAGATGTGTTTTAAGTTAGGGATCTTGAGATGGAGAGAGTATCCTCGATTTTCTGGATGGGTCAAATATAACCACAAGAGTCCTGATAAAGGAGACAGAAGGTCAAGGTCAAGGAGAGTTTGGAAGATGGTATGCTGCTGGCTATGAAGATGGAGGATAGGTAAGGAAAAAAGGAATGAAAGCAGCTTCTAGAAGCCAGCAGAGGCAAGGAAATGGATTCTCCCCAGAGCCTCCCCCAGCATGGTCTAACCACTATGGACTTCTGACCTCCAGAGCTGGAAGATAATAAACTTGTATTAGTTTAAGTCACTAAGTTTGTGGTAATTTGTTACAGCAGCTTTAGGAAACTAATACAAACATTCATATATTCCATCATTTCATAAAAGAAGGAATTGTTTAATGCCAAAAAGATTGGAAGCATCAGCTCTCTCCCACCCCCAAGAGCACACTGGCAACCTGGCAAGATATATGGGTATACAAAAAGGTACATATACATGTATCTGCAAGGATATGGTCCTGATGTTTTCTCCTGTTCTGAAGACAACAGAGGAAAATACTAGTGTCATTGCATGAGGCCCGGAGTCCTTGCCTCTTCGTAACTAATTGGATGCTGCAAGCAAAGGGAGGAGCCTGCCTCCCTTCCACACAGTGAGAATCCTGGGGACAAAGATGCCTCAGCCCTCTCCCACGTGAGAAGGCAGACCTTTCCCTCCTGTGTGAACGTTCCATTGGCTTCCAGACACCTGTGCAGTCTGCCAATAGGGGAATCTGAATGGCTTTGTCAAAGTGCAATTGAACTAGATCAGTTCCGTAAGTTTAATTTAAGTCCAGGTAAGATCTATTAATCATATTCAGATTTTATTCTAACTCATTTTGGAGTCCATGGATAAGAAGCAAATGTCTAGACTAGCTTTTAGGAGCCCACTACTTTCAGAGTCTTTTCAAATTCATTCGTTTAAAGAGCTACATTTTCTCCCTTGCTTGACAAATCTTTTTAAAAAGGGCTTAGTGACAAGGCTTGGCTTCTTTGCTATATTCATTGTGAAATAACCTCCATTCTTATTATATTCTCGACTTGTAAGGCAGTAGGGTTGTAATCAACCTAATGAGCCCAATTCTCCCTGGCAGTTCGTTGGGCTTCTAGGAGAAAGGAGGAGGAGGTTCATTCATGGAGGGCAGAAAATAGCTTTCCCTCAGCCCTGCATTGCATAGGGCAGTTCCCCACTGATTTCCCCAGTATAGCAATGAGGTCAAGAAAGGTGTCATGTTCATGAGCTGTGACGTCATGGCGACAATGCTTTGGGTTCCAATCCTGCTTCTGTCTCTTACTTGCTCTATGATATTGGATAAGTTGCTTGACTAATCTAAGCTTCAGTTTCCTTATTTGGGGTGGCCTTGGTAGTGCCTAGCTCATTGTGACAATTCAGTGGGTTAACGAGTGGAAAACACTTAGCATAGAGTTTTACTATGCTACTTAATAATCATTCCGTAAATGTTATTATAATATGTTTCTAGGCATCATTTATACAAATTGAAGAGTTTGTCGGATCACTAACATTCTCTGTATGATAAAAACCCCAAAACTTCACCCTCCCTTCCTGCCTTGATGTCTGAAGTTTCATTTGTTAAGCAAAGGAGTTCATACTTCTAATGGATAGTCTCTGGCAACTCGCATTTCCCTGGAATTGGATGTGAGATAGACAAGGTGATGTGGGGCATTAACTGATTGTGCAACACTTGCCTTAGAATCCATATACTATTTCTGTAGAAATCTCCTTCATGCCTTTGAAGCCTCTTCATACCAAAAGCTACTTCCATCTTCATTCTTTCCTACTTCCCCTCCTATTCTTCTCACCCCCTTAGGGGAAAGAGTATCATTATCTCTTTTTTTCTCATCTACTTTGGGGTCTTTTGTCCTCCCCAAGCTTGATGCCTAGACTATTTGGGGACTCTTGAAAGTAAAGGATGAGTCCATAGTGGAGCCATTGGGTCCCCCCCCCCCCCACCAGCTCACACCTGCCTGGAACCTGGCTGTGAACACTCTACTGGGCTCACAGTTGTGTTTTGTTTTTCAGACGTGAAGGTTGCTGTCATGGAGCAACACACACATTTACCCCACCTGCCAACACCAACAGATGTTGCATGCCTGTTCTCTCACTCTTAGATCAGCTTTACGCCATTTAATGGAACATCTAAATGGATCTTTTGCAGCAGATGCTCGTCTGTAGGAAATCATTTTGGGGATTCCAACATACCCCAATTGGAAGGCATCAATCCCCCATAACCTTGTGTTTTCTGCATTCCCTGCATCAGTGACTGGCTCCAACAGCACCATCCCTGATCGCCTTCTTTCCCTTACTCCTAGCGATTCAATCTCCAAATTCTGTTGAGTCTACATCGTGAATCTCCTTGGTTTTATCTTTCTCTCTCCTTCCCCACTAGCATTGTCCTAGTCTGGGCAGCCTTGCCTTTCATATGGATTACTGCAATGCTTTTTGATTGTCCTCTGCCTCCAGTCTTCCCCCGTACATGGGAGACAGAGTTCTCTTTCTGAAACACACACCTGATTACCAGAGGCCCCAGGTATCCCTCAACATAAACTCCATGCTCTTCAATGGGACCTTTGTTGAGGTGCAGGTGACATAAGTGGTTAACACATGGACCCCGAGTCAGGCACTTGGGTTAAAGAGGTGACTCCATCGCTTACTAGCCGTGTGACCTTGAGTAAATTGCTTTACCTTTTTCAATCTCAGTTATCTCATCTGTAAAATAGGGATAACGATGGCACTTACTTCATAAGGTTGTTGTGAGAATTAAATGAGATAATACATGTAAAACACTTTCCATGGTGTCTATCATATAGTAAGCATTCATTCAGAAATGTTAACTTCTACTACGACTACTGTTACTGCTATTCATTTAACTACTGATTCCCCAACAGCCAGCCATAGTCCTGGCTGGGGTTGGGGAGAGGCTTCATCTCTCTTCTCTTCTATACCTGCAATGGAAATAGAACTGAAGGCTATTAAATAATCATTTTTTATTTCAAATTTAAGAAAAACATGATGGAAATAAAACCAGTGCCTGGAGTTAGTGTGAGTGGAATGGAAAGGGGTGAGGTGAAGATTCTATTTTAGGTTTCATTCCAGATAGAGATGTAATGAAGTAGAGTGGTTTCTTCCAGAACTAAAATCAAAAGTGAAAGATTAACTGAATGGGTTCCAGACCATTCTAAACCAGGCTGGCTCTCTCTAAGCTCGGTATGGCACTAGGTATGGGTGGGGGTGGGGGTGGGGGGAACAGGCCTATAAAATTTGGCATGGTTTCTGGGCTATGCAGATACTAATATTGCCTTGTTGCATCAAAACTTCATTACTTGGACTCTGTGGCTGTAAGCAAAGATGCTATCACCTCTTTTCATTCAATATATTAATTGAGTATAGGGAAATGAGTTATGTTTCAAATGATATCTTTGTCAGCTTCTTTGCAATGATCCTCACTGCTAAACTATTTTAGATCTAAATTAATTGCTTTGCATTCCTAAATAGAGTTTATTGTCTCAATGACCTTAAACTGAGGTTTCCAGAAAACAAGGCAGAACTAAGAATAGATTCCATCAGTCTCAACTTACTGTATCAGGTATCACATAGAATTATATTAGACAAGGAAGGGGAGCGGATGTGGCTCAAGCAGTTGAGCACCTGCTTCCCACATGGGAGTTCCCGGGTTTGGTCCCCGGTGCCTCCTAAAAACGAAAAACGAAACAAAACAAAACAAACAACAAGCAAACAAATAAAAAAACCAGCTCAGGGAATCTGATGTGGTTCAATGGTTGAGCACCGCCTTCCCACATACGAGGTCCTGGGGTCAATCCCCAGCCCACGTACCTCAAAAATAAATAAATAAATAAATAGATAGATAGATAGATAAGATAAGGAAGTTCTTTCAACCTGCCTTATTTATTTATATAGAAGGAATTGTTCTTTGAAAGCTGTGGGTCTTGTACTGGCTCACTCAAAGGAAATAGGACAAATCCAGCAGAGGAGAAACTCTGTAACTGGCTCCTTAGACCATACCTGCAGCAGGTTCATGCTCTGAACCAGATGAAGGTGAAGTTGACTTCCCCATGAGAAGCTGGCTGGCTTCTGAAACCCTTAGTTCTGGCTTTAAGACCTTCAACTGATTGGATGAGGAGACACATCTCATTGCTTGAGGGCAATCTTCCTTGTTGATTGTAGATGCACTCAGAAGTAGAAGCAATCAACTGACTATAGATACAAATCCATCTACAGAATACTCTCACAGTCATAATCAGGTCAGTGCTTACTTGACCAAACAACTGGAGACCATAGCCTAGCCAAGTTAACATATAAAATTAACCATCGCACTACCTTATGGGGTTGTTAAGAGGATTACTTTAATCAATATATGTAAAGTACTCTGAATAATACCTGGCACATGAGAACTCAGTCCATATTAGATCTTATTATTACTAGGAATACTGACATTATTCCAAGCCAACTGTGGTGCTTCTTGGTCTGTTTTTATCCTCTGGACATCCCTAAAATTAACTTTACCTCCATGATTTGGAAGGGTATAAGGGAAAAACTTGGATGGGTTTTTTTCTCCCTTTCCCAAGATGGTTACACAAGTGGATATTATTGGGTCCCACTATTAAGAAAGCCTTCAAAACTGGTGTACCCTTCTTGCCTCAAAAAAAAAAAAAAATGAATTGCCAAGAAAAAGCATCTGCTTTTGAGACTAGCCCATGTTTGATTTCTGCCTGTTGCCAAGCTGGCATAGTACCTGCATTTCATCATGCCAGATCGCTGAGGTGAATTGCAGCTGCTACGGAGAAGGAATCTATGCTAGTACAAGATGATTTCTAATACTGATTCTACAGCGAAGAAGAATGATTTGTCCCCTATATAGAGCAATTTTCCTGTGTTTATCTTTTTTTCCACATATATCCCACTGTAACAAAGAACTTCTGCATAGGGTTTCTCCACTCCATTTCACAGAAATATTCTATTCTTTTAAAAAACCTTTGATAACTCCTTCTTGCCTATAGAATGAAGTTCATGGGCCTTGGCATAGTGGCCGAGGACCTGGATGACATGGTCCCTCTTTGCCACATTGCCTTCCACATCCCCATGCTCTAGCCACATTGCATTGTTCTCTGAGTCTCTGTTCACATCATGCTTCCGTGCCTTTCTTTTCAACATTTCTTTCTCTTCTGATCCAAATCCAGGCTGGCTCAAGAGCTGCTTCCTCATGAAGGCTCTTCTTCTCTCCCTTGCCCAGCTCCACCATTCTGACCTCTGTTTCCCTGCCTCTCCTCAGCACACTGGCCATATAGTGTTAGTCAAGGTAGACTAACTGCTATAATAAATAGCTCCAAACTTTCAGTGGCTAATGCAATAAAGCCTTCAATGCAGTTCAGGAAGGGTTGGCAGAGGGTCAGGATGGGGGCTTGCTCTGCACCACACAATTATTTAGGGACCCAAACTTGTTCCATGAAGTGACTCCACCATCTTCTGGACCTTCAAGTCCTTCCCCGGAAGCTCTGCATCAGCCAGCAGAAAGGCCAGTCCAGTGCAGAGGAAGGGGATGCTCAGGTTTATCCAGGATTTGGGTTTTGCTGGATGAGTTTAATGGAGGAGAAAGGAGTGAGGACATGATGAACCACGGAACCTGGGATGAGGAAGACAGGAAGTGACAACATGAGGGAAGTGAAAGAGAGGCAAAGTCAATTGATGTGGCAGTCTGGATGGAGAATTGTTGGAGTAGGGTATTTGGTGAATCAGCTGAGAAAGATGGACTGAAAATATAAGAAAATTGATGTTATAGTTGCAGTTGTGTTATTATAAAGGTTGAGGGTTTGATCATGTGAGTGGGTGGCTAAATGAGATGAAGGAAGAGAACAATGGAATTATAGAGACTGAGAAACAACAATGATGGCAGAATTAGTGCAGGAGAGGGAGAGAGTAAACTGGATGTGG
>PVKH010018186.1:0-15204 GCA_004027955.1 Chaetophractus vellerosus | reverse complement strand
ACATTTACTTTCTTTAAGGAAAAATAATTTCATTTAAATAAAAATAATTTCATAATTTCATTTAAAAGTCACTGTTAACTTTTAATTCTACATTGTAAGACTTTTAAGAGTTTTTATGAGGAAGGAATTGGGTTTGCTTAATCTGAGAAAAGGACAGTGCAAGATAAGGGCTTAAATATAAATTTGTGTGTATATAATGGCTTCAACTTATATATACATGCATGCATGTGTATGTATGTGTCTTAGTTTACCAGGACTACTGTAATAAATACCACAGCAGAGACTGGTTGGCTTAAACAGCAGGAATTTATTGTTTCACAGTTTTGGAGCTAGAAGTCCAAAATCAAGCCATGCTTCCTCTGAATCTTAGAGCATTCTGGTGGTAGCTTCTAGCAATCTATAACTCAGTCTCTGCTTCTGTCACATGGCCATCTCTCTCCTATGTCCTACAACTCCTACATCCAAATACCTCTGCTTATAACGACTCCAGTCATACAGGAATAAAGCCTACCTTGATTCAGTCTGGCTTCATCTTAATAAGATCTTTGAAGATCCTATTTATATATGATAGGACCAGAGATTAAGACTTGAACATCTTTTAGGGGATGTGATTCAGTCCATAACTCTCTGTGTGTGTGTTTGTGTGTGTGTGTGTGTAATTTTCTAAAGGCCAAGGACATTTTCAGTTGACTATAACAATCCTTCCTTATTGCTGGTATGGTGCTAGATTTGGGAGATACTGTAGCGTGTTTATCCCCAAGGACACTTCTACAGAGAATACAACCATTAGTTAAAATGTATTCACTTGCCTGAGAAAAGGAAAATAGACCAGAAAGGTCTTGATGACTCTTTTAATTCTGTTACTATAAACTTTCTAGTTCTTTACTGAATATTCAAAACCCCAGAGAATATTATATTTTTGAGATTCCATAGAACATACTAAATCTATAGAGCAAAAAAGCTGTAGGCTCAGGAAGTGCTTAAATGTGAATGTACTCTCAGAAATCTTTTAACACAGCATAGCAAAGAGTAACAATGCAAGTAAAGTTCGTCTGCTCACAATATTAACATCAGTAAGAATATCCTAGTTCAGTAGATTAAAATAAATATGTGATATTAGCATGTTGCCTTTATGTTCCTTTCTATTTGGAGAAAACATCTTCAATCTGTATGGTATGATTATTTTTTTATTTATTGTTTTAATACTTTCTTATTTTTCTTGCTTCATTTTCTTAAAGCCCATTGTTCTACTTTTAAGAGTATGATTTAATTATAATTAATTATTAGTATGCATTGTGTATGTGGGTGTATAGTATAAAACTATTAAATTTATGCTGTAGTTTCTGAGAATGAATACCAACATCTTAGGGAATAAGAGAATAGAGTAATTGCTCTTTTCTTTATATGTTAGGAAGTTGATTGATTATGGCAACCTTAGCCTTTTGATGTCCCTCTCCCTTTGCTCTTATAATATCTGCTTGGTTTTGTTATTGAAATAGATAATCCTATCTTATCTTAGCCCCTCAGTGATTCTAGTTTATTTCCTTGTGTGGATATTACAAACTTATATAATAAAGTTCTCAATCTTACTACAAGTATTTTCTGCATTTTTTAAGGAAAAAACTTGCAAAGAATTAAAGCATCAACTTCAAGTACAGAGGGAAAGCATGGTTAAAGAAAAGAATGACCTGAAAAAGTCACTTGAAAAAGAAAAGGAGGTAAGATTTCCTTTTTTTTTTGTAATTTAAAACATGTAAAGCAGAATGTGACCTTTATATTCTCAAAATATTTAAATATAGTTTAAAGTGGTTATTTGTGTTCTGCTTACTACTAAAATGACCGAAGCTATTTAATAATTAAAGGCCCAAATAAAGGATTATAATTAATAAAGGTTGAAAATTGAGCCAACTATAGAGTAATAATTAGATAATTTCAACTAAGGAACATTACTGTGGTTGAAAAAATATCTTGATAGACTTCCATAGAAATAACTTTTTTTAATTTAAAAAATATATTGAAGTAAATCATTCATACACGAACATACATAAACAATAAATGTATAGTAAAAGTTGTGAACTTATAAAACAAACATGCATAACATCATACAGGACTCCCATACATCACCCGTCCCACCACCAATGCTGTGCATTGTTGTGAAGCATTTGTAGCAAATTATGAAAGAGCATTGTCAAAGTATTTCTACTAAGATAGTTCGTATCTTACATTTAGTGTATTTCCCCCTCAACCTACCCTATTATTTTTTGTTGTTTTTCTTAAACCATAAAATTTACCTAAAGTGTGCAATCAGTGACATTTGTTATAATCACAGAGTTGAGCATGCATCACTTCAATCAATATTAGAGCATTTTCATTACTCCAAAGAAAAGAAGAAAAAGCAACAAAAACCAAATCACTATCATACCCATATGTTAGTGCTATTAATTACAAATCCTATGATATGCTTTCACCATTTCTCTTCATTTCCAAACAACTTTTTACCAGTTCTACACAGTTAAGCCTCAGCTTTTCATTCTCTAACCACATTCTTTTCTTTGGTGACTTATAGTCTAGCTATTAAGTCCATGAGTTTAAACAATATATTTAATTCGTAGTAGCGAAATCATAAAATATTTGTCCTTTTGTGCCTGGCTTGCTTCACTAGACATAATATCCTCCAGGTTCATCCATGTTGTCATATGCTTCATGACTTCATTTCCTATCACAGCTGAATAATATTCCATTGTGTGTATATACCACTGTTTATCTGTTTGTTGTTGATGGACACCTGGGTTGTTTCCATCTTTTGTCAATTGTGAATAATGTTACTATGAACATTGGTGTCTGTTCATGTCATTGTGTGGTAGTGGTATTGCATGGTCATATGGTAGAGCTATATCTAAATTCCTAGGGAACCGCCAAATAGACTTCTACTGTGGCTGTACCATTCTACATTCCCACCCACAGTGAATAAGCATTCCTATCTCTCCACATCCTCTCCAACATTTGTAGTTTCCTGTTTTTTAAATAGTGGCCCTTCTAGTAGGTATGAAAGTATATCTCTTTGTATCTTTGATTTGCATTACCCTAATAGCCAGTGATGTTGAACATTTTTTTCATGTGTTTTTTTACCATTTGTATATGTTCTTTAGGAAAATATCTGTTCAGGTCTTTTGTCCATTTTTTAATCAGGTCATTTGTCTTTTTATTGTTGAGTTGTAGGATCCCTTTATATATCATGGATATTAGACCCTTGTCAGATATGGGATTTCCAAATATTTTCTCCTATTGAAGAGGCTGCCTTTTTACCCTCTTCACAGAGTCCTTTGAGGTACAGAAGTGTTTAATTTTGAGGAGGTCCCATTTACCTATTTTTTCTTTTGTTGCTCGTGCTTTGGGTATAAGGTTTAAGAGATCACTACCTACTACAAGGTCTTGTAGATGGTTCCCTACATTATCTTCTAAGAGTTTTATGGTCCTGGCTTTTATGTTTAGGTCTTTGATCTGTTTTTAGTTGATTCTTGTATAGTGAGTGAGATAGGAGTCGTTTTTCATTCTTTTGATTATGGATATCCAGTTCTCCCAGCACCATTTGTTGAAGAGATTGTTCTGTCCCAGAAAAGTGGACTTGCTGGGCTTAACAAAAATCTGTTGACCATAGAGGTGAGGGTCTATTTCTGAACTCTCAATTTGATTCCATTGATCAATGTATCTATATTTATGCCAATACCATACTGTTTTGACAACTATAGGTTAGGAAATTCAAGGTCAGGAAGCATGAGCCCTCCGACTTCTTTCTTCTTTTTTGGATGATTTTTTAGCAATTCGGGACCCATTTCCCTTCCAAATAAACTTTGTAATTGCCTTTTCTATTTCTGTGAAGTAGGCTGTTGGAATTTTGATTGGGATTGCATTGAATCTATAAATTCAGTTTGGGTAGAATTGACATCTTCACGATGTTTAGTCTTCCAATCCATGAACATGCAGTGTCCTTCCATTTCATTAGGTGATCTTTGATTTCTCTTAGTAGTGTTTTAGTTTTCTGAATACAGATCCTTTACATTCCAGGTTAAATTATTCCCTAGATATTTGAGTCTTTTTGTTGCTATTGTAAATGGATTTTTTCCCTTGATTTCCTCCTTAGCTTGCTTATTATCATTGTATAAAAACACTACTGAATTTTGCATTTTGATCTTATATCCTGCCATTTTCCTGAACTTATTTATTAGCTCTAATAGCTTTGTTGTAGAAATTTTGGAATTTTCTAAATATAGGATCATGTCATCTGTGAATAGTGAGAGTTTTACTTCCTCTTTTCCAATTTGAATGCCTTTTATTTCTTTTCTTGACTAATTGTTCTAGCTAGAACCTCTGGCACAATGTTGAATAACAGTGGTGACAGTGGGCATCCTTGTCTTGTTCATGACCTCAGAGGGAAAACTTTCAGCCTCTGCCCGTTGAGTACAATGTTGGCTGTGGGATTTTCATATATACCCTATATTGTGTTGAGGAACTTACCTTCTATTCCTACCTTTTGAAATGTTTTTATTGAAAAAGGATCCTGGATTTTGTCAAATGACTTTTCTGCATCAATCTAGATGATCATGTGTTTTTTTCCTTTGATTTGTTAATGTGGTGTGTTATGTTAGTTGATTTTTTTTATGTTGAACCACCCTGGCATACCAGTAATAAAACCCACTTGATTGTGGTATATAATTCTTTTAATATGCTGTTTGATTCAATTTGAAGTATTTTTGCATCTACGTTCATTAGAGAGATTGGTCTGTAATTTTCTTTTCTTGTATTATCTTTATCTGGCTTTGGTCTTAGGATGATGGCTTAATAAAATGTGTTGGGTAAGTTTCCCTCCTTTTCAATTTTTTGGAAGAGTAAATAGAATTGGTATTAATTTTTCTCAAATGTTTGGTAGAATTCATCTGTGAAGCCATCTGGTCCTGGACTTTTCTTTATTGCAAGATTTTTGGTGATTGATTCAATCTCTTTACTTGTGATTGGTTTATTGAGTTCCTCTATTTCTTGTAGAGTCAGTGTAAGTTGTTTGTGGAGTTCTAGGAATTTGCTTATTTCATCTAGGTTGTCTAGTTTGTTGGCATACAGTTTCTCATGATCCTTTTTATTTCTGTGGTGTCAGTCATAACTTCACCCCTTTCATTCCTAATTTTATTTATTGGCATCTTCTCTCTTTTATTCTTTGTTAGTTTGGTTAAGGGTTTGTCAATTTTATTGATCTTCTCAAAGAACCAGCTTTTGGGTTTTTTGATTTTTCTCTATTTTGTTGTTGTTGTTCTTAATTTCAGTTATATCTACTCTAATGTTTATTTCTTTTTTTCTGTTTGCTTTGGGATTGGTTTGCTGTTCTTTTTCTACTTTTTCCAGGAATTCAGTTAGGTCTTTGGTTTTAGTTCTTCTGCTTTTTAAATATAGCCACATAGGTCTATAAATTTTCCCTCTCAGCATTGCCTTCGCTGTATCCCATAAGATTTGATTAATCGTGTTCTCATTTTCATTCATCTTCAGATATCTGCAATTTCTTCTTTGACCCACTGCTTCTTGAGGAGTGTGCTGTTTAGCCTCCATGTATTTTTAAAATTTCCCCTTTCCTGTCTATTGCTGATTTCCAGGTCCATTCCATTATAATTGGAGAAGGTACTTTGTATGATTTCAATCTTCTTAAATTTATTGAGCTGTTTTGTGCTCCAACATGTGGTTTAGCCTGAAGAAAGATCCATGAGCACTTGAGAAGAATGTATAACCTGCTGATTTGGGGTGTAGTGTGCTGTGTATGTCTGTTAGGTCCAGCTCATTTATCATGATTGTTCAATTTCTCTGTTTCCTAGTTGATCTTCTGTCTAGTTTTTCTATCTGTTGATGTGAGTGGTATGTTGAAGTCTCCATCTACTATTATAGAGATGTCTATTTCTCCTTTCAATTTTGCCAGAGTTTGCCTCATGTATTTTGGGACACACTGGTTAGGTGCATAGATATTTATGACTGTTACTCCTTCCTGGTGGATTGTCCCTTCTATTAATATATAATGGCCTTCTGCATTTCATCACTTTTTAAAAATATAAAGTCTATTTTGTCCAACACCAGTATAGCTACCCCTTCTATCTATTGGTTACTCTTTGTGTGAAATACCTTTTTTCCAGCCTTTCACTTTCATTTGCATCCTTGGGTCTAAGATGAGTCTCCTGAAGACAGAATATGGATGGCTCATGCTTTCTTTTTTTTTTTAAAGATTTATTTTTATTTTATTACATATCTCCCCTCCCCCCCGCTGCGGCGATGCGCCGAGACTGGTCACTGCGCAGGCGCGGCTTTCCCCGCTTGTGGGCGGCTTCTGCTTCCATTCACGGCCGGCTTTCAGTTCCTGGGTGGCTGGCTGCGCTCCATTCGCAGGCAACCTGCCCTGCCCATGGCGGCTTTTGCCCTGTCCATGGCAGCTTTTTGCCCTGCCCACGGCGGCTCTGGCCTGCCCATGGCAGCTTGCCATTCTCAAGGCGGTCTGCCTGCTAGGAGAGGTCCCCGGGAACCGAACCCGGGGCCTCCCATGTGGTATGCAGGTGCCCTATCCACTGGGCTATCCAGCCGGCCCCGCTCATGCTTTCTTAATCTATTCTGTCAGCCTGTGTCTTTTGATTGGGGAGTTTAATCTATTCACATTCAATCTTATTACTGTGAAGACCTCACTTACTTCAACCATTTTATCCTTTGGCTTTTGTATGTCATATCTTATTTTTTAATGTGTTTTTACCCTTTTGGTTACTCTCTCTGATAATCCTTTCTTCTACACTCTCCTCCAAGCCCCTATCTCTTGTCTCTTCTTTCTTGGCTGCAGAACTTCCTTTAGTGTTTCCTGCAGAACTGAATTCTTGTTTATGAACTCTCTTAGTTTCTGTTTATCTGTCAATATTTTAAACTCACCATCATATTTGAAGGACAGTTTTTCCGGATAAATACTTCTTGGCTGGCATTTTTCCTCTATTAGTACCTTGATTATATCATACCACTGCCTTCTTGCCTCAATAGTTTCTGAAGAGAAATCCACACTAAGTCTTACTAGACATCTCTTATATGTAATATTTCACTTCTCCCTTGCTGCTTTCAGAATTTTCTCTTTATCTTTGGCTTTTGGCATTCAGAATATTATGTGTCTTAGGGTAGGCCTATTAAGATTTATTCTAATTGGAGTATGCTGTGCTTCCATGACACCTATATACATGTCTTTCATGAGACTTGGGAAATTTTTGGCCATTATTTCCTCATATACTCTTTCTGCCCCCTTTCCCTTCTCTTCTTCTTCTGGAACTCCCATAGCATGTATGTTGGTGTGCTTCATGCTAGCATGCAACTCCCTGACCCTCTGCTCATTTTTTTCCCATTCTTTTCTCTCTCTGTTCTTCTCTTTTCAATTTCAGTTGTTCTGTCCTCTACCTTACTGATTCTTTCTTCCATGATTTTGCATCTGCTGTTGTGTGCCTCTATAGTATTTTTAACCTCACTTGTTGTATCTTTCATTCCATAAGCTCTGTTATTTTTCTATCCAAGATTTCAAATTTTTTCTTTGTTCTCACCCAGTGTCTTCTTAATGTCTTTTATTTCTTAAGCTATGTTGTCCTTCAGCTCCATAATTTGTTTTAGGAGATTTTTATGAACCTCATTGATCAGTTGTTTGTTTCAAGCCCTGTGTCTCATCTGGAGCTTTGAGTTGTTCCTTTGCCTGATTCATATCTTCCTTTTCTTTAGTATGGCTTGTAATTTTTTGCTGATGTCTAAGCATCTGATTATGATGCTGATTTTACTCTGATGTTTCCTTTCTCCCTCTTGCCTAGGGAATTACTATTAAGTAGCTGTGTGCTACCACTGTTCTTTGATTCTCAGTTCAATTTGTTCTAGATATTTAAAATTGCCCCTATTTAAGTGCTCAAACAGGGCTAAGGACCCAGTAATGGGGTGCAGGCCAGTTTCCATGGGTCTTGGAGAGGGAGGCAGTAAAGGTACTTGATTGCCTCTTTTATTTATTATGTTCCCCTTCTTTTCATGCACTTTTCTGTTTTGCCAGCAGATGATGTTAATTGGCAGACATCTCAGCTCACACCTCAGATCCTAAACCCGCCCAGGCAAACAATTTAGAAATAATGTCCTGGGGGGTCAGTGAAGCCTGACAAACAAACTTTCTCTTGCCTCATTTTGGGGAGATTACTTAATTTATCTCTGCTTCTATTTCCTCAGTAAAATGGGACTAATAATAGATTCTATGATATAGAGTTATCATGAGAAATAAAGGGTTAATATAGTTAAAGGGCTTAGAACACTGACAATAACAAAGTAAATTCTCACATGATAGCAGTTATTTTATCTTCATCGTTATTGTTATACTATCTGACTCCAATTTTGCACAGTATCTCCCTATGCTTTGTAGATAAGCTGAGGCAGCTATATATAGTACTGAAACATTTTCCAAAGTAACTTCGGGAGCAGGTGTAGCTCAGTGGTTGAACATCTACTTTCTATGTACAAGGTCCCGGGTTCAATCCCCAGTACCTCCAAAAAAAAAGTAACTTTGAATATGATCAAATGTTCAAAGTAAATTTTAATGAAATTTGTATAAAACATGTAAACATGGCTTTGTCTAGAAGGGCAGAAGGGAGTAGTAGAAGGCAGAAGAACCTTAGTGTGACTTCTATAGCATGTCTTATTTTATATAGAAATATGTCCTAGTGAATTGTAAAAATAAGGTCATAGCAAAATATGCCCTTGTTATGAGGTAACTGTTATGCAGTATAGTGTAATCAGGCACATGCTTTCCAAAAATGATTTTAGTTTTATCATAATTAAAATGGAGTCATTCTTTCCGGTTGTCTGTGGCCAAAGGACTCAGTAGCTTCTTAAGAATATTCTTGGAAGACAATAGACATTCCAGCACTCTAGAGATTGATGTTGATACTCCTGTTTTCTATGGTACAAGGATATACTAGTTCAGTTCATTTACACACTTTATCCAAATATAGTTATAAGTTAAACAAGATTAGACAAATATTGAAGATTAATCCAGCATGTTATCTAATAGTGAATAGTGTCAGTTATGGTGAGTGTCAACTCATTCCAGAGTGCAGTGATTTTCTTCTTTTGTTTACTGCTGATTACCTATGGCCACAGGTTCAGTAATTTTTACCTAGATTTGTGCTTGGCACATAGTAAACACTTAATAAATGTTTGTGGAATGAAAAAATGAATGCCAAGCAGCTTTTATTTTTTTTTAGACTTCTCTTCAGATGAAGGTGGAACTCAGTTCAATGCAGGGGCAAGTTGTACAGGCCCAGAATACTTTAAAACAAAAAGAAAAAGAAGAACAACAACTTCAGGGGAACATAAATGAGCTAAAGCAATTGACTGAACAGAGGAAAAAGCAAATTGAAGCACTCCAAGGAGAAATTAAAATTGCTTTTTCACAGAAGGTATTGATATGATATTTGTTTCCTTGTAATGGGAAGAAAAACTGCAATTAAAATAATAATATGAGTACTACAGATGAGTTGCAACATTGAAAAGTTAATATATGCTCAAAATTTTCTAAGTTAAATGTATAAAACATTTCATTATATAATTATATATCTAAGCTTGGGTTACCATTCAATATGGCCATGTTGTCAGATTATTCTTGTTTAAAATTCTAGCACTAATCATTTGTCTGTCTTTTTTAGATGGACATGAACTACCTTTTTGTAAAATAACATATAGCTAACACAGTGAAAGGGAATAATTTATATAAAATTTCTAGGTATATTAGAAAGTTTTAAAGGAATTTTAAGAATAAATTATTAAGGGAAAATAATCAAGGACAAAAATCACAAAATGTTTATATTTAAAAAATCAATAATGTCAATTTCATATAATTGTTTGATATTTTAAGTTACAGCATAATAGTTTCTATTCCCAAAGATATTCTACTTTATTATTGAGGATCTGCTTTTCATTCTTAAATGTTTTAATTGTGTCTAGACCAAGAGTTGGTTAAAATGATTCCTACTTAATACAAAATTGTTGAACAAAGTGAGTTTGTTCCTGACTGTTGACATATGTGTATTAATTTGTCCAAGGGGAAGAAAGCAGTAAAATTTATAATGAACAAAAATTTGTCATTGTCATTGAGAGTTGGCTATCATAATACTAGAGTGAAAAGAATATAAATAAAAAATACAAATATGCATTTTACATTGATCAGTATTTTTAGTACTATAATTATGCTGCTTCACAAAAGAGTTGTTTTCTAATAACACAAATGAGTAAGCAGACTTGCCTATCCTTTTGTTTGTATTTTTATCATATATAATCAAAAGTTAAGATGTAATAATCACAATACATATTTGTTTCACACTTTGATATCTTTTTTTAAAATTTTTCTTTTAATTTTAAAAGAAGCTTTAGATTACATAAATGTTACATAAATAATATAGGGGCTTCCCATATGCTCTACCCCCTCCCACTCCCACACTTTCCCACATTAAGCATATATATATATTTTTATAAGCTTTTTTTTTTGTTACATATCCCACCCCCACCCCCTTTTTTTTTTCTGCCTGCTCTTGCTGTGTTCTTTTTTTTGCGTTCTTCTGTGTCTGCTTTTGTCTCCCACGTTGTGGCAATGCGCCAAGTCAGCCCACCACACAAGTGGCCTGCCCCGCTCATGGGCGGCTCTTTTCCGTTCACTGGTGGCGGCTCTGCTCCATTCACGGGCGGCAGCTCTGCCCTGTTCGCTGGTGGCTTGCTGTGCCTGTGGCGGCTTTTTGCCCTGCCCACGGCGGCTCTGCCCCACCCACGGTGGCTTTGACCTCTCAAGGTGGTCTGCCCGCTTTGAAGAGGTCCCCGGGAACCGAACCCAGAGCCTCCCATTTGGTGAACTGGCACCCTATCCACTGGGCTATAGCCGGACCCAACAGCATACATTTTGATATCTTGAATTCCTATTTTTTTTTTCAAAATCTGCTAGCCTAGTGTCCAAGTATTCCCCAGAGCTTCACTTTTATGACATCATGATTTAGTGAATTAAAAAATACAATTATTTTTAGCACATTTTATTTTTTATTAAACTATTAGATTATGATTTGTCTTTCGGATTTATAATTGATAATGCTTATACTTTGTATGGCTTTACTAGAGGACACCTAAAGGATTATGATTTAGAGCTAATGTTCTTATTGGTAGTTCACTTGTATATTAGTGTGTGAATGCTGGAATAGAAAGTACTCTGAACATTGGAAGGCAACATTTTGGGGGGAATGTTTGGAGTATTTATAAATTAAGTCTGGAATTCAGAATAACTGATGAATCATTGCCAGGCAAGAATAGCATGGTTTTGTTGAAGAGCAGTGTAGCATAGTGAAAGAACATAGGTTTTGAAGCCAGACAAATCTGAAATTTAAATTTTATGTGACACACATTAGCTTTATGGTCATAGGGAAGTAATTAATCTTTCTTATCTAAGAAAAATGGGGTCATAGAGTTGCTATAAGGATTGTGCCCAATGCATTGTGGAAGCAGAACATTTTGTTGGCTATTCTATGAAATTATAGCAAACTATGAGCTTGGAAGTGTCAATGTATGGTAGACCATGCAGTGGTGGTCCATGACAAAGTTATTACTGGTCCAAGGTGAAATAGTAAAAACAAAGATGATATTTAAATGGGTATAGATGTGCATTTGTATATCCCTCCATACATATACACACACACACATACATTTATAGATATATATGCATATCTAGAAATGTATTTGTTTGCATAATATTGGCAATCAAGGAAGGATCCAGCAAGCAGGCTATAAGTCAGCAGCCCCTGTACCAACTTTTATTTAAAACATACTGTGAGAATACAGAATGAATAAGGTATGGTCTCCTACTCTCAAGTAGTTTATGATTTAATGAGGAAGCAGGTGTATAAAGAAAAAGAATGGAGAATGAAACAAGACCTTGTATGAAAATATAAGAAAAATGAAAACATGATGGAAATATTTACTATAGTGATCAGAGGTAGCTTTCTAGAGGGCACTTGAACAGGGCCTTTAACGATTATTATAATTTTGGAAAGTTGAAAAAGGGGGAAATTAGACATTTCAAGAAAAGGAAACAATATTCGCAAAGCTTGCAAGATTTAGAAAATGTCATTATGGAACATTAACTGTTGGTGTGTTTATCATTTCTGTATTTATCCTCACCACTAATAGTCTTGAATTCTTTGAAGTGATAGTACTGTGTTCTTTTCTAGCAAATAAGTTCTCAATAATTTTTTTGAATTAATGACTGAATATATCAGTTTATCAGTTAGAGGAAAGATAATGAAAACTCATTCTAGGAGGTGACGTAATCAAATACTGCTATGAGGTCAAGTAAAATGTGGTCAAGGACGAGAATATTAGGTTTTGGACCTAGTGGTTACTGGTTGCTGGTGACCTTAGCAATTTCATTACATTAGTGGATTTATTTTAATAACCAAGTGCTAATTTCCATGCTGTGCATATGCATGTTTTAAATGTCATAATTTGGGCATACATCCTGAATCTTCTTAAAGCCTAAAGACAAGTCTAGAGTTTAGAGCAGTTGGGCTTTTGTGAGATTTTCTTTTTCTGCCTTGATATTAATAAAGATTATTTGTAGACCTTTCATAATTTATTCTTGAATTTCAAAGCATAGACTACATACTTCAACACAGTAATAGCTTTTTTCTTTCTTTCATGCTGAAGTTTCTCTTAGTTCGCTTTGAATTCTGTCATCTTCTGAAACATTGAGTACTGCATCCTCTACCAGAACTCAAATGTTACTCTCAGTCTCTGGTTACCATGATACTCAGGACTTCCCCAGTGAATTGATTTTTCCTTATTTCAGTGCTTTGGCATTTTTGGGTTTTTTAATTGGGACTTATTTGACTTTGTAATATTTGACTTTTTAACTATAAGGTAGGTTAGTTACTCTTTATTGACGTGGAAGAATTTTAGGACATAAAAGCTGTTCAGTTTGTTCTCAGTTATCTTAGTTAAATATATTTCTTTTTATGTGTGTAATTGGATTTTGGTATACATAATGCTTTAAATGACTATTGTATGTTTCAGACAGAGTTTGAGAATAAACTACAGCAGCATCTAACACAGGCAGCACAGGAACTCACAGCTGAGAAAGAGAAAATATCAGTATTACAAAACACCTATGAAAAAAGCCAGGAAAATCTAAAACAGCTTCAGTCTGACTTCTATGGGAAGGAATCTGAGCTTTTGGCCACAAGGCAAGATCTTAAGGTATGGTAAACAATATTATATCATAAAAAATTCAGTAAGTTGTTTGTAGACATTCATTAAATGGTTGTTTTAAACCCAAATGGGCAAAGAAATGTTAGTAATTGTGGAATATCATATTTGTTTTCTATTAAATTAGTATTTTGGAGGTATCATGCTTTTTTGTCAAATTGTTTTATAACAAAATATGATATAGGTAATTGTGGTGATTTCAAAATTACTTGAATCTTTAATAGAAAAACAAATACTGTGGTACACAGTATATGTAATTATGTTGTAAAGATTGATATATATTTACTTATCTAAGTACTTTGCTCTCTTTATGTGAAAATAACTTTCAAAATGGACTTCTGTTAGAGAATCTAAGGATTTTTAAATGTAAACCAATTATGAAAATACAAACAATTTTACCGTTGCTTGTTAAGGAATACTGACTTTAGTTTTATATATTTCTCTATTTCCCAGGGTTATCAGAATGCCTAATGATAACAGGAGATTGTAGCTTAAAGTAACTTAACCTTAATTATCCAACTATGTATGGAAACTTTGTCCTTGACAATACTATTTGATTAGATAAAATATCACACTTATTAAAATGGAAGATTTGGGAAAAGGATAAATAATTTTATATTGCATAAGGCATCAGTTCTCTAAGGGAAATGGAGCATTTGTATTCTATCACAGATAAGTCAGGCTGTTCTGCCTCCCTCCCTTTTTCCCTCCCTCCCTCCCCCTCCCTCCTTCCCGCCTTTCCTTTCCTCTTTGTCAAGGTGAATTATCATGCTTTCTATTTCTTTCTTACATTTTTTTTTGTTTAATTTAGAGTGTAGTATTGCAAAATTCTGATTTAAAAAATCACAGACTGTTAAAATGTACTATATATATACACATATATGTATATATACCATCTATCTATTATCTCTATATACGTTTACTGTAAATAAATTTCATTCACAGGCAGTTATGGGAAAGACCTTATGAAGGGGGCAGGACTTGACTAGAAGGATCTGTAGAATTTGAAAATATGGAGATTCCTTTAAAAAAAAAAAAGGCATTTCAAATTAGGGCCATATTTGAGAAAATGTGCTGCAGTGGAATGAACAAAGCCAGGGGATAGTTAACATAATTGTCTTGCTGGAGACCAGGTTTATGTTTGGAAGTTAAAGTTTAAAAAAAGAGTGAATTCAAATTGTGGAACATCTTAGATTCCTAGCAAAGATGATTGGACTTTGTATTTGCGGGGGAAAGTGGGGAGAACCTTTCAAGATTCTAAGCAGAGGAGTAAGTAAAATGAAGAAAGTTGTATTTTAGGAAGTTTAACCTGGAAGTGGTTTTCCAGACAGCTTGGATTGGACAGGGCTAATTATTTACCCAAGAGCATAGCATAGTAACAGGACATAGATGTCTCAAATCAACACTCTTTCATTAAGCCAACAACTATTTTAACTATCTCTGAAAGCTTCATCATATAATAATGATTTTATACATGAATAATTCAAGAAAATGTGGGCAAAAAGAAAAAGGCAGAGGGACAAGGCTGCTATAGTTTTAGAACTATTAAGAGACAGTTTTAGAACTATTAAGAGGCCTAGGATAACTCCTCTGTTCCAGAGCTCTCCTTCTGTTGAGGAGACTGAGGGCCCACTTGGTTTGTGACAGGCTTGATGCTGTACTATAACAGAACCACCGTTAGATCTGTTTTCCTGATGCATAGCCTTCTATTCATCTCACCACCATTTCACTAGAATTTTCTTAACAAAATTGAAGATTGATCAATTCTATACTAATGGTTCCAAAATGTTAAGTATCTGAAATACATAGGAAGTTAATTTTAAAAAGGAAAAGAAAAGTAAAGTCCTAGGGAATTTCACATGGTATCTATAGACCAGAATAATAGACAGT
>PVKH010018185.1:0-15199 GCA_004027955.1 Chaetophractus vellerosus | reverse complement strand
GCTCCAGCAGGGAGGAGATGCTCCATCAGGGAGGAAGTGCTCCATCAGAGAGAAAGTGCTCCAGCAGGGAGGAGATGCTCCATCAGGAAGGAGGTGCTCCATCAGAGAGAAAGTGCTCCAGCAGGGAGGAGATGCTCCATCAGGGAGGAAGTGCTCCATCAGAGAGAAAGTGCTCCAGCAGGGAGGAGATGCTCCATCAGGGAGGAAGTGCTCCATCAGAGAGAAAATGCTCCAGCAGGGAGGAGGTGCTCCATCAGGAAGGAGGTGCTCCATCAGAGAGAAAATGCTCTATCAGGGAGAAGATGCTCTGTCAGAGAGGGGATGCTTTATTAGGGAGGGGGTGCTCTATCACAGAGGTGGTGGTCCCTCAGAGAGGTGGTACTGCATCAGGCAGGAGCTGCTTCATCAGGGAGGAACAAAAGGGACGAAAGCTCAATTAAAAGATATAATAGGGAGTGTCTGAGGAAATGGACAATGTGCACTTGATGGCCAAACCAGTATGGCTCTACAGAATGTTTTATTTAATTTTTCTGTGGCACTAGTTATTAGTTTGCAAAGATGACAATTTTGCAGTTTTTCCTTAAAATGCACATAGTTGTACAGAAACCCTTGTCTCTCTATATTTGGCCATTTCTTTAAGTAGCATCCTAGAACTGAAATTTCTCGGTCAAAGAGCAACATTTTAAGTCTCTTTATACATATCGACAAATGGTTTTGCAGAATCTTTATATCACCTCTGCTCTTCCTAGCAATGTATGAGAGTTTCCTTTCACCATACTTTTGCCACAGTTTAATTTTATCATTTTTGAAAATGTCTATATGTTTGATTTTTAAGTAACAGAAGAGACTTACTCTGATTTGATACAAATGACAGAAGTTACAAGAATGGGAGTTGTGACATACTCTAGGGGATGAACTATATGTGTTTCTATCAATTGCCCTCATTGAAGGAATCTTAACTGTTAGTTTTAGGAATGATCAGAGGAAACTTGTGAGGCCAGTTTCCATTTGCCATCCACCGAGGACGCGATCATCTAATGAAATTTTTGTGACTTTGGCATAAATGAGGTTTTGAGCCTCATTTTCTTCTCCACCAGGGAACCTCCTATCAGCACAGTTATTCAAAATGCACTACATCCCTGCACCAGGGTGCTGCACCTATTGTTTCACCCCCAAACCTCCACTCTTAACCACATGCTTGGGTGATATCTTTCACAGCAGCCCTTTGAGAAAAATATTCTCAGTAAACCCTCCTTTCCATTCCTTTCACGATGCTGCTGCACAATCTTCTATTTGAAAGAAACCTTAGAGACCATGAAGGTCAATGTATGAATCCCCTTTATCACGCTCCCTCGCTGTTTAAAAATTTGCTAAAGACTACTTTTAAAAAGAAAATCCCAGTTTAATATTGCATGGCTCAAATTATTTGAAATTTGTGATTTCAAAATCTCCTACACTATGACCAAAACCAGTGATTCTGAAACCTTTTGGTCTGAGGACTCATTTCCATTCTTAAACATAGTTGTGGACCCTGAAGACTTTTCCTTTATGTGAGTTATATCTATCTATAGTTATTATATTGGATATTGAAACTAAAAATTGAAAAATAATTATTATTAATTTAATAGAAACAACAATAAACCCACATGTGCTTAATATAAATAACATATATTTTATGAAAAATAGCTACATATTCCAAAACAAAGATTTATTAAGAATGGTGATCCTGTTTCACATTTTTATAAATCTCTAATGTCCATCTTAATGGAAGATAACTGTATTCTCATATCTGCTTCTAAATTCTGTCTGTTGCAATATCATATGTCATATAGCCTCTGGACATATCCATTTTATGCTAATGAGAGAATGGGAAAGAAAAAGGCAAACAACCGACTCCTTAATTTTATGAAAACAATTTTGACCTTGCATTCTCTTTGAAAGGATATTGTAGACCTCCTTTGAACTGCAGTACAGTCTTTAAGAACCACTGACTTAAACCAACTAAATACAATTATTTTCCTTATAGCACCGTAGAATAGGAGTATACCTTCTTCCATATAATACTTCAAGTATTTGAATATATTCCTTGCGTTCTCACCTACACTATTTCTTCTTAGGTCAAACTATCCTCCATTTCCTAAAGTCTTCTTTATTTGGCATGCTTTCTTGCCCACCTGGTTACCTCCCTGAACTGGACACAGCACTTCAGGGTCCTGGTACCTTGATTCAGTAAGCATACATCTTCCTGAGGGATGGCTATTCAAAGATAACATGTCCAACCAACCAGCAAGTTTTCATGTTGTATTCCACAGCAGCAATCTCAAAGTCAGCCTAACTAGGTTTAGGCCATGCATACCCTCCATGTTGTATTGGTTATTATTGACAATAATATCAGTAATGATAATCATGAAAATAACTGACATTTATTTTGCATTTAACACGTGCCAGACACTATGTTTAATGCATGCATCTATTCATTCTTCTAATTTGTAAAATAATCTTAGGATGTACATTTGTTTGTTATCCCCATTTTAGAGATGGACAAACTGAGGCACAGAGAAGTGAGATATTTTGAGGTTGCATAGCTAAGAAGAAGCAAGGCCGAGATTTGATGCCAAACAATTTCATTTTAGAGTCATTTTAGCTAAGGATACTCTGGAAGTATATTTAGATAAATATATGAATATGCAAATATAAACTTACATTAGTATAAGCATAAATAGAAATGTATATTTTCAACTGGAATGTCAATACATAAGAGTGATTTATTTGGTAGAAAGGAGAGGAATGGAAAAGGAAAGAAAGGAAGAGAGAAGAAAGGAGAAAGCTACTATGAAAAATCTAAAATATAATCCTTATTCGGGATACTTCTGCCTGTATTCCACTTTAAATCCACCTGTGGCCCCACAATAGGCAGTCCCACTCTCCTTTTTTTAGGACAGCCTTACAGAAACTACAGACACCCTTTCAGCTATTTGCCAGCTCCTGTTTCCCTGCTGTTAATATGAATGTCTGCTTAAATGTCTCATCTAGATGTTTTCATAGGAATTATGAAAATTTTGGTGTGTCCTTTGACCTCAAAGACCTCATATCAGACCCTCATTCTGGACTAAACATCCCCTTTGTGCAGTTGGTATAACTATACCACGTGTCCATCGTTCAGCTGTAGGAGGAAGGAACTGAATTGCATCGCTCCTGGCATGAGTGTGAACCACTCTCAAAAGCCGAAATGGAACCTGTATCCTACTTCCCAAGTCTGTACCTACAAGTGCAACAAACTCCAAGTCCATGATCACCTTCCTCATGAATGAAGACTTTCTGCCAACACAATTGCACTGCAGGCAGGATTTAACTTATGACTACTTCTGTGTAATTCTGAATTCCCTAGACCTGAGCCCTGCTGAGTACACCTGCCCCATTCTATACCTCACTGAATTTCATTCTTTTCAGTCCATTAGTGGAGCCAAACCAAGCTGGTAGTGGTGACGATTTGAATAATAATGGCCTTAAAGTTTTTATCTTTTTTTTTCAAAACAGAATTCTGAGGCACACTTTTAGCTATAAGATTCCTTCATATAATTAACAGAGCTTTAAACTTCTTGTGAAGTATAAAAAGGCACAGGTGGGTTTGAGGAAATTGAAAGGAGCAATCCTGAGTCTGAGTAATTTGAGGTACCGGCAAGCTTCTGGAAGTACGCAAAGGAGACTTCAGTTAGAAGCTGTGTCTAATGGACAGAGTCCTGGCCTGCATATTGGAGACCTATGGTATCCCTCTGAATCCAGAGTTACTCTGGCAGCCTTGGGCATGTCATAGAACTATAGATAAAACATAATTTTTCATAGATAGTGTCAATTGCAAGATAGCATTGTGGTGTGAAGGTTGCAGGTTTTAACAATGAGATTTCCTAGGATTAAATCCCAGCAATGCCTTTTACTGTTTTTTCCTTGTTTTTCCTTGCTTACTCAACCTGTCTGTGCCTCAGTTTCCTCAGCTGTATGTGATGAGAATTTGAGTATCTTCTTCACTAAAGAAAAACTAATTGGCACATAGAAAGTATAGAATAAATGTTAGTTTTTATTATTATTAACACTATTATTATCCTTTTATACATAACACCATATTACCTGCCCACTAAAAAAGGTTGTTTTTTTAAAAAAACATTAAGAATCACGATAAACACTTCCAATGATTCTGAACTATACCCTTCCCCCCACCACATGCTTGTAGGTCATTAGCAGAGAAGTATTTCAAATAGCAAGTATAAGGTTGAAAAGGAAGGGAAATGATGTTATTAGGGAAAGATCTACTATAATTTTTATGTAGCTTTATACGTGTGTATGTTTTAAGAAGAATGATCTATGAATAATTGAGTTGAGAGTGCAGGTTTTCATTTTGTTTCCTGTACACAGTGTCTGTAGCTGGATATGGGAAAAAAGGAAGAGACTGTCTTCCCACATTTGAAAGGGAACTGTACAAAAATGGGAAAATATTTGATTGGGATGAATTCTGTAATAATTGTGAAGTGGTCTGATAGCAAAAGAAATTATTTGGGTAGCAAGAAGAGATGTGTGTGTGTGAGTGTGTGAGTGAGTGAGCGTGTGTATGTGTGTGTGTGAAGCTCTGGAACAGGCTATTTGGGAAGAATAATCTCCTCTCTGGAGCTACTTATGAGCATAACAGTGGCCAGATTGCAAGTCAAGGATTTGTTCTTCCAGTTCCCTGGCCCACCCTTCATATTTCTATTGGATTCTAGTATTGGAAGGCATTCTTGAACAGCTCTTTCCTCTTGACTTTGGATACTCACAAATCAACAGTGGTTATGATAAGAAGAGGGAAAAATTCCATCTTCAAGGTCTTCTTAAGGCTGATGCTCTGATTCTCTACCATGAAAAATCTAGGTCTCCTAATTGGGAGAGTATCTTTTGGAGCTGGCTGGGATTGGAGCCAACGCAATGGGGACAATAT
Organism: Chaetophractus vellerosus; assembly: GCA_004027955.1. NCBI lineage: Eukaryota > Metazoa > Chordata > Mammalia > Cingulata > Chlamyphoridae > Chaetophractus > Chaetophractus vellerosus. Next base: position 10,233 of record PVKH010018185.1, on the reverse strand, counting down.
TGGAACCATTCTTTCAGGCTTTCATAACAAAGAATAGTAGGCATCAAATTTAATACATCATTTGAATATCATATTTTGGGAATATATGTTATTATTTATTATGATTTTAATGGATGTGTGGTGACATCAAAACTGGCTAAAGAAGGCAAGGAGTCATTACTGAGTCTCTGAGTGTAAGGCACAAGGGGAATGAGAACAAGCTAAAGGCAAAGACAATAAAACAGTAGAATATCCTGCTCCTCAAGATACATACAAAGACATTTGCAATGGAGACCCCTTGGACGGCTCTGAGTGAGCTTTCCACCTCAAGGTAATTGGATTAACTATAGTGATACTTTTAACCTGGTATCTCCATGTACTTTTCTGTCTCTAAGAACAGATAAATTCTGAAGCTAGAACATGTATCCCTCTTCTTGGCTCCTGACCATCTGATTGGTCCACATGACAACAACCTTCAAGTATGTTCAAAACAGTACATGATAATGAATATTGTGGCACAGACCAAGGAGCATTGTAGCAAAGTGGTGGCAAATAAATTCTCATGGACACAGTAACGATATCATGAGAATATGGAGAAATCTAGTGAATTACTTCCCAGGCCTGAAAAGACAGTTCAAGTGCATGCACCATTTATATTTTATTTGTGTATCTTAACCTAAAAATGGCAGCTTATCATCATTTGAGCTGCTCAAATATTCACATTTAAAGAGGCATATCTCTGTAGAGATGGTTGTGAACATCTATTCATAGAAGAAAGAACAATAGAAGTAAATGGCCTTGTATGTATCTCGAGTAGTGTGTTTTATTCACCTCTGGAAGAAGAAGAGGGTAGACTCAAGAGATGTCTTCTTTTGGTCAACATGGTGGCACTAAAACAGAGTCTTTGGATTTATTTTTGGAAACTATTTGTGAGGCTGGTCTAGCTTAAAAATTAAAGGGGTAATTAAAGCATTTGCTAACTATGTCTAGATGCTGAAGTAAATAGTAAATGTAAAAACTCAAGAGTCTATTCATCTATTAACTAAGTTTAATATATGATTTAAAAGCAGACTTCAAATATGCAGAGAGCTGTAACAGAGACGATGATGAACAGATTTTATCCAGCTTCATTAATACAAGAAACAGAAATTAAGGACATAAAATAGCCACAAACACAGTGATCTTAACATATTACTCTTTTCAAGGAAGGATTTTAATACTTCTACCAAGGCTATACTTTTAAAAATAGTAGATTCATTTTCATTTGCCAGTATAAGTTAGATGCAATCAATAAAATCAATAATCAATAATGATCCAGTAGGTTATTCTGTCAGCTTTATGTCCAGCTACAAAAACAAAATAAAATATGACTACTAGTTTAATAGTTTAAATAGAAACTGTACAATTAGAGGCCCAAGGGAATGAAATCTATGACTGAGACAGAGTCATAACAATGCTATCAGCAACCTGAGCTCTTTTCCTGTTTCTTTTTCACGATCCTATTGGATAGGGTTTTGTCTATCTCACATGTGCCATCTTTTGTCTTTTGCTGACTCTTGTGCCTCCACATCTCTAATCTGCATTGCAGACAACAAGGAGAAAGGCAAATTGGCAAGATATCTCTCCTTGTGAGGTTTGCCTTTTTTATTCAGGTATGGAAACCTTCCCCAGAGACTGTTGTCTATGTTTTATTGACCAGAAATGTACCACATGGCCACTCATCACTATTTAGCTTTCCAGTCTCTATTGTAGAGTTAGACAAAGGAGAATGGGGTTATAAATAGTCTGGAGTATCTATTTTGTCTGTCAGTTGCCATAGTTGATAATCAAAGCACATGACTGAATCTACATTAGGTTCATTTTATCTGACAAGCTTCCCAATGTCCAAAGGCCAAAGGACAAAATGAGTTTGCCTTAAAAAGGAATAATTCTACTTATATAATAAGTGGTGATGTAAGATGCCAATCCCTTTTTGGCAAATGAGTTTTGCCTTGGTTGCATTATTGTCAGACAAAAGACAGCCCATAATCATTTACTCAATCAGCCATTCTAGCTGTATTTATTTAATACTTACTAACTGCAAAGCACGGAGCTATAGAGATGGGGAGCACAGAACATGAGAATCCATTGCCTCAGCCTTTACTGCAATCGTGGGCCAAGACATATACTCATGATTATAGCCATCAATTCACAAGATGCCACAGAAATATAGAAAGAAAGATTCAGTGAAGGCTGGAATAGTCAGAGAAGTTCTCAAGTCACTGATAGAATTTATATTCCAGGATCTGGATAGGGATAGTTGGTAGCTGTGTCCGAGGCATTCTAGGCAGTTCACAGTACGAGAGAAGGCAGCAAATGAAAATAAATGTAGGGGAGAGAGAGAGGGAACTGGTACTATATTTGTCTACGGAGTAAGGGAAGGAATGTAAAATTACATAGGGATTAGCTCATAGCTAAACTTGAATGCAGAAGTGAGAAATTAAAATGTGCTCTCCTAACAGTGGACTATTAATTGTTAGAGTTGTCCTGGAAAGCTTACTGAAACAGAGACATTTGGGAAAAGATCAGAAGTGGTGGAAGAACAAGCTGTGTGACTATTTGAGAGAAGAGCATTCCAGGTACTCAAATCAAAGGTGAAAATACAATGTGATAAGTTTTTTTTTTAAATAAGCATATGTACAGCATGTCATGGTAGCAAAAAACAATGGCATTTTATTTCAGGCAAAGAAGACCACATAGGAGTTAGCTAGATGAAGACAAGAGGGAAGGACATGGAACACAGAAGAAATAGAAGGCATCAAAACATCTGTGGCGGGGAGTTGCACGCAAGCTGAATGCTTTACTTTGGCCAAGGAACTGTCAACCATTTCTAAGTATGGACAGTGTTTAGATACGGAAAGTAAGGAAGCCTTCAAGCTTACAGAAAGTTGCTTACAAAGGGGATGTAATGAGTCCAATGGCAAAATATGTAGGGAAGACACGTTCAGGTTAAGGTGGGAATGTGTGGAGAGGCATTAGGTAGGTCCTGTGTCTTGAAGGGTGATTTAAAATGGGAAAGAGAAATATGGCAGGAGCTAAAAGGCACTCGAGGACCAGTCAAAGATTTTCCAGATTAGGTGAGAAGGGTGCATATTTGAAAGCAAAAGTGAAGGAGCAGAGAAGGCTAAAAGACTGTAAATGCTAGAGGAGGAGATAAACATAGGGTCATAGATATGTAGGACCCCAACTTGGCATAAGTAGATGTTTTAGCCTTTCGGAGTTGGTGGATCCATTTCTCCTTATGAAAGAATTAGAACCTTTGATGAATGCAGATATATATTGAAAGGAAATTAAGGGAGCTTAAATGCCCAATACCTGCTATCTATATTGCAAGCAGCAAGATCACCCAAGACCTATGGTACATTTCTTTAGAGGGTATTTTTGTAGATGCAGTAGGTAACATGACCTATAGGCTGAAACACAAAAATTTAATGATTTTTGGTCATTACTGAGCCACCAAAGAACCCATTTCCCATGATTCAGACTAAGGGAAGTAGTTTCAAAGATGTGACTTCTGTGCAAATAGTACCCACAACTAGCACATTGAGCAAAATTTACAAAGAAATAACCAAACGGTTGCATATCAACCACAAAAATGAACACAATTATTTTCAAAGTTCAAACTGTGTTAGATTTGAGAGTATGTTTGGAAATGACTAATTCTTAGTGTTGTTTCCCCTGCTGCCACAATCCTACGTAAGCAGTCTTTATCTCTGGCTGGTCACACTCACATTGGTTGTCTGCTAGCCTTTCCCTGTACTCATGTCACCCACCTGTACCCAACACCCCCCTTTTATGCTTCCTGCTCTCCTTTCTGGCACTGCGTGGGCCACCTCACTATCTAATCTGCCATGTACCCAAAAAAACTAGACTTTAAAAAAATTTTTTGAGAATCTGCATTCTTTACCTTAGTAAGTCTTTAATATTATGTTTAGCCAAATGTCAACGACTTGTTTGTTTAGCAAAGAAAGCTTATATTTACTTGTGGATGTGTGTGGTTCATAGAGAAAAGGCTAGCACATTTGTTTCTGACTCCTGACTAGAAGCTTCTACATACTTAGGAAAAAACCAAACTCCTTATATATGGTAAGAAATAATTTGATGGCTTGGAAAGCCTACCTACAGGCTTCATTTATGCAAGAATTTGAAGGTAATCCAATTATTTCATCAAGGATTTTAAAATAATAAGGTCTGAGACAAAATTATTTACTTTTTTTGAAGGAAGTTATATAATCAGGTTGAAAGGTTAGATTTTCTTTTAAAATATTTTTCTTTGTTGTTAACATTTTCACATTATTTTCATACTATGTTTTAAGCATTCATTAAATGACCCACTGCTGAATCCTACAGATTAGGGAACCAAGGACATGGAGAATCCTTGACTTGCCCATTTTGTTAGAAACAGAGCTGGGATCGAATCCGGGGTTCCTTCTGATCAGTCCAGGACTCTTTCTCCCCCTCAAGCAAATCTAAGACACATTCCAGGTACGAAAGAGGTAAAGAAAAATCAGCTTTTATTTTAACTCAAACTAATCTTTGAGTCGTAAAGTTCACTGAATGATGGAGTCATTCTTTCCAAACTACAGCATTTTCTTCCCCACTTCTCTTCACATGCTCATCAATCCTGAGCCCTGAAATTGTAAAGGGAATGAATTCAAATCAGGTCTTTCTTTGACACTACCCAAAGGACCTTAGTACAGAAATACTACTATATGTTCCTCTTTATTTTTCTATTGTGAGCATCTTAATTAAAAACGGAAAGAAGAAACGTTATTTTTTCATGCTAAATAAAGCTTAAAAGTATCACTAGCTTCTGCTTTAAATTCATTTTTATACTTATGTCAAGAGTTTTGAGAGTGGTATGACCTTGTGTAAACTAGGTCACAGGTGAAATACACCCCTGGCACAGCTTCTCCAGGGTCCACGTGACAGACTTAGCAGACGTGTCTTAAAAACTGAAGTACAGACGTTCTTACTGTTGATTTTCCTCATCATTTTAAAAGAAAGGCACTGAAGGCCAAAATCTCTATGCTGAAACTTTTTAATAATTTAGTATTGTTAAGTGACCCTATTAGGTATAAAACCTACCTTAACTTCCTAAATAGGAAGCCTGATCAACTTGAGGTTTAAAGATTAGTAATAAGAAGAATTACCATTGAAGGAATACATAGAAAAAGGAACACAAGATGGCTTAGGACACATAGAATACTTAAAAATAAAAGCAAGTACTTTAAAAAAAGTTTAAAAAAATCCTCTGATGATTTTGATTTATAATATATAGCAGAGATATTTACATTATACCTTATAAATCTAGAACTTTTTTTCCATGTTATAAATATCAACAGCACAATTTTAAGAGAAGTAATTATAATAATAGTGTAATTAACTGATAAATACCCTTTCTCTACTCTAAGTCTTTATTTAATTGCCACCGACTAGCTCTGTTGAGCACAAACGTTTAGTGTGTTTTCTCTAGCCTCCCGGTCTACATTCTCTCACTTCCCATTCACTTATCCTCCTACTGCTTTCTGGGTTTTCCCCCCACCATACCACTGAAACTACATGCATGCATGCACGCACTGATATCACTATCCCTGCCCCTGAGTTTCTCAATTTAAATCAAATGGACAAAGCTTTAGCACTTACTTCACTTCACTTCACCTCTCAGAGGCATTTGACATTGGCAACTCCCTTCTTTTTGAAAGTCTTTCCTCTCTTAGTTTCCATGAAATCACTTTCTCCTAGTTTTCTTCTTATAAATGTTGGTGTTTGTATGTCTTCCATTCTAGGGCTTCATCTCCAATCCACCCACACTATCTTTCTGGGTGATATCACCCACACCCACTGCTTCATGTATCTACTACAAATTGGTGGCCTCTACATCTATATCTGTTGTCTCTTCTGTATTGAGGACCCATTTCCTTAACTATGTACTGGGCACCTCCAACTGGTATTCACCAGGCATTTCAAACTCGGCATTACTAAAACTGAAATCAAAATCTTCTATCACGATCCTGCTTTACTCTTACGTTCTTTATTCAGTGAATTATACAAGCTTCCACATAACTGCCTAAGCCAGAAACCTGGGAAATATTCTCAGCTTGCACTTGACCTTTTCCCTTAACTCAGCATTCAGTTATAAAGAACTATTCAGTTTAAATTCTTCATATCTCCTGAAATATTCACTTCTTTGTATTTCCTTTGCTACGGTTTTAATTCCAACCAGTTGAATTTCCACAGTAGCCTTAAGCTGTCATTGCCCACACCTCCGCATTTTTTGGCTTATGAGTCTATTTATTTATTTATTTATTTATTTTTATTTATAGCTATTCATGACTTTCCCTGTGACGTAAAGTTCAATTAGGTCTTGTTATTTACATGTGACCTAAAGGTAGGTCTGGATTGATCAAAGTTGAATTGTAGTGACTACATTTCCTTTGAGAGTGATGCAATTTAGGCCAATTGAAAAATGCAGGGAATTTGGGAAACTTTTTCCTCAGGGTTTAAAATAGACAAAAGTGAGAAAAGCCCCTTTCTGGTCTCTGGTTGATATTTTATGGAGATATGACACCTAGTCATTTTGAGACCATGAGCTAGGCCCATACCTTAAATATGAAAGGAGCCTGGACCCTTGATAACCTTATAGAACTATGGAACTCATCTGATCTGGAGTAATCCAATACTCAGAGCCATTGTTATGTGAGATAATAGATTCTTTAGTGTTTAACCTTTTTGAGTAGGGTTTGTCTGTTAATCGCACCTCAAAGCATTTCTTTTAAAAAAATTATTCCCCTCCTTGTTGTTTGCAGTTACTGTCTGCTCTCTGTGTCTGTTCATTGTGTGCTCTCTGTGTCTGCTCATCTTCTTTTCAGGAGGCATTGGGAACCAAACCCGGGACCTCCCATGTGGGAGGGAGGTGCCCAATTGCTTGAGCCAGCTCTGCTCCCTGCTTGTTGTGTCTCTCATTGTGTTTCCTCATTATGTCTCCTTGTTGCATCATCTTGTTGTGTCAGCTCGCTGTGCCTGCCTGTCGCAACAGCGCACTGTTTTGCTCATCTTCTTTAAGAGGCACTGGAAACCGAACCTTGGACCTCCCATGTGGTAGGCAGGTGCCCAACTGCTCGGGCCACATCCAATTCCCATCAAAGCATTTTACCAGATACTGCCTTCTAACCTATATCTTCACCTCCAGTCTTGGATCCCTAAACTCTACTCTTCTCACCACAAATGGTATTACACACCTGCTTAAAACTCTACATTTATTCCTGCTGCCTGAGCGTAATGTTCAAACTTCTCCGTTCATACGAAGAGGGCCTTCATCATTGGCAATGTTTTTCCCTTCCAGAAGCATTTCTAGGTTCTTTCTACCTTACAACCTGTTTTCCAGCCATGGAGAACAACTCTTATATCCTGAAATATATAAGGCCTTCATCTCTGGGCCACACTCTTCTCTTTCTCTGAAAGACGTATCTTCCATTTCTGCCTAACTCCTTGCATGTCCTTCTCAACTCAGACATTGCTTTTTTCAGGAAGTATTCCATTATTAGTCCACATATGGACTAGAGGTATTAATGGGTTAAGCACCCATCCTCCCTGCTTCCAGAGCACATTTTGCTCTGCCCCAATATAGGTTTGGCACATTGTGATGTGATGATAACCTAGTGATTAAAAGATTGGACTCTGAGCCACACCTTCTGCATTCAAACCTTGCCTATGCCACTTACCAGCTGAATGACCTTGGGCAAGTTCATTATTGTGCCTTACAGTGCTTTCTTCATCTCTAAAATGGGGATAATAATTTTACATACCTCTGGTTGTTAAAAAAACTGAGGATTTGTGTAAAACTTATATTTAAATTTAAATTTATATATATATATATATATGAAATACCTCATTAGTGCTTGAGACTTGTTGGTTATGATGATGATTATGCTTATGTATTTTTATTTCTCTATTAGGCTAGAAGTTTCTTGAGGTCAAGGACTATGGATCTGTGCATCAAACATAGTATCTTCTACTTAATAGGCATTCAAACAGATTTATTGAATGAATGAATAAGGAAATGATTTTTAAAATAAATGAAGGAAAAAAAAAACATTGTTTTTATTGTTTCCATTACAGAAGATTAGCTCCACTGTCCCACCCTCAGTTTCTTATTCAGGAAAATGAGAGTTCATTTTTATCATTTATCCAGTGATGCTAATGAAAAGAAACTCTTAAGAAAATAAACAAGGTATGATGAGAGAGTACAGTTTCACCACTCTTAGGGTGAAACAGTATTTCCCCAGAAGCCTGGTATAACGTCCTTTGGTTTGTGATTTTTTTTCTTTAATTTGCTGGAGTATTTAAAAAAGCAAACCCAAATTTAAGAATTGTGAAATTTGTGAGACGTTTATAATATACTTTCCACAAAGCATTATGTTAATCAAATGACTTTTTGCCGTATGGGCAAATCATGCATTCATCTGGAGGCTAAAAGGCCTAAAAACAAGCTTTCTTTAATTGACTAGTAGACTTCTGTATGTTCATTTTGGTACACTATAAAGTAGCATTTAATTTTTTAAAAAGTATTTATACACTTTGACTTAATCCAGATTTATGCTCTTAAAAACCTAAGTCATTTCTTTCCCTGCCTTTGCCTATTCCTCACATGTGATCAAAGCGGCACTGCCGCTGTGGCCTGGACAGTGTCCTCTTTTTATGGGTTCATCTTCATTTGGCAAGATAATGGCTACTGTAGGGCAGCCATAGAAAGTTGTCAGGACTTTTTTGATGAAGGACTTTAAGAATAAACTCAAAACCAGTGAATGGAGATTTTACAAAGGACTTTCCAGCATTAGGTAGATAGTAAGGTAAAGTTTATTATATCTTTCCACCCCGACATTTTATGATTCCATAAACGTGTCAGAACATACAATGTTGTCTCTTCAGGGATGGAAATTTGTAACATCGGTATTAGGGTTGCACAATGACTAAGGCCCTGATAGCAAGCATTCATCAGATGTGTTATGGAAGTGCCCCAATCTCAAAAATCTTTAATTTAAAAATGATAATGAGAATAAATATTGATTTTATGCCCAAAGAAACAAAACTTGCTTTATCTTTTTTGAATTATACAAACAAAAATTTTAAAATTCAGCTTTAAAAATTTTGGAATAATTTTAGATTTATGGAAAACTTGTGATGTTAGTATACAGTGCCCAATTCACCCAAATTCCTCTAATGCTAACATCTTATATAACCATGGTATCTTTGTCAAAGTAAGAAATAATCATTCATATGTTACGATGAACTAAACTATAGGCCTTATTAGGATTTTACTAATGTACATTTTCTGTGCCAGGATGCTATCCAGAATATTATGTTGCATTTACTTATTTCTCTTTAATCTTCTCCAAGGTGTGAACTGTTTTTCAATCTTTCCTTTTTTTTTTTTTTGATGACCTTGAAACTTTCGAAGAGTTACTTGTCAGATACTTTGTAGAAGATCTCTGAATTTGTGTTTGTCTGGTGTACAAACTGAATTTTGATACTCTTTCTTGAACATAGAGGTTAATCACAAACAATTTTCAAGAGAATTTTATTCAAATTAACTTGTACTGTATAAGTACTGCAATATAAAAGCTATTCACCCAGCCTTCAAATAAGAAGGCAAAATTCACCAATATGCATCTTCTTCCAGTAATGGTAACAGGCAAAATTTGGATTTGAACTTTGTCTGGGTGGTTTCAAGTCCCCAGTGGTTCTCCTATACTGCTTGACCTTTCATAGGACTTACATTGGAGAAAAAGTGATCCCGAGGAGATGTTGGAATGGGAGAGATGTGCAGGAGCAGTAAGGGTGGAAATCAACAATATTAATCAATGAATAGGCAGAGAGGGGCATGAAGCCACGTAAAGGTAGGGCTTATTTATCTGAGTACTAGCAGAGAGGAAGGGATTAAGAAATATTGGTTATTGTCCTCGCTATTATGATCATTATTTCTACTTTTGGAAGTAGCAATTTTAAGTATTTGCTCATTTTCTAATTCTTCTGCTTTCTGTTCATTTTTAAAAGATGTTGCTAGTCTTAATCAAATCAACAGGATCTCTGTGGAGATCTTTTCTGATTTTTTATAAATGTCAGTATAATGTGTAAGCATCTACATATTGAAGACATTGTACAACATGATTCTTGCCTTCTAAAAACGCCATCTAATTCCTTTTTTATTTTCTT
>PVKH010018184.1:0-15211 GCA_004027955.1 Chaetophractus vellerosus | reverse complement strand
ATGAGAAAATATTTGTGCCTAACGGGAACTAAAAATTATTAAATCCATCACTAGACTTAGTGAAAAGTAGAAACTCCATCACCAAATTACAGAGCTACTTTGTTCCAGAACATACCTTTGCTTCCTGTCCTCCAATGCATTCCTCTTCCTACCTTATTATTAATTCTGCTTCCCTTTTCCCCCATATTCACCTCCCCATCACTGCAGTGTATGAAAATATTTCCTTTGCTGCATTATAGTATTTCCATAGAAGCAGGGACTTGAAGGGTCAATCTAAAGCATCACCATTGTCATCACAACCCTTGTCACTTTATCCCTTGTTATAAATCCATAAAAACTGAATCTCTTTACTTCATCAAAAATCAACTACATCTTCTTCATTATATTACAATTTCTGTAAGAGAAAATTTTTAAATTCCCATAAAAGCATGTTCTTCTCTGCTTCTGATTCTACAGGAAACTCATCCTATTTCTAAGCATTAAAGTTTACAACTCCATGTCTTTAAAGTCTGTAAATCCAACAATTATGCCCATTCTGTTATCCTTTTGAATACAGAGGAAATATGTCATTTTTGATAAAGAAGCAATATGAATTACATTCTTATTTAAATAGTTCTACTATCTTTGCACATACTTCTTAATGCCTTTGAACCTCAGTTTCCTTATCTGTGAAGCAGAGATACTCATTGTTCACTATAAACCATCCACTATATAGGATAGTGATTCCAGTGCTATATACACTCAATGACTCATTATTATTAATAACTGTGGAATTGTTAATTTCTTGATACAGTTTTGAAACAAGTGGTGACCAAGGTCTTGACGAGCATCTTAATAACACATTGGACTACTTCTAGTGGCAGCCTCAAGTGTAATTTCTGTGCCTATAAATTTTTGATGAAGAAAGCAACTTCACAATTATCTTTTCTAGCATTTTTCTCTTCTGTGTTTCTCAGACTTCTCATAGGTTACTGCAGGAGAAGAGGGGAAGCCTACCAGTAATCTTCAGGTGTCCTTACTTCCTTTTCAGTTAAAGCAACTCCGTTTTTATTTTATCTTTGGAATTTCCTCCAAGCTATAGTTAGAAGAAAGGACTGCTGGATATTCTCACCCCCTCTACAATTTTGAAAAGTCCTGATTGAGTCTAACTTCTTCATTTAATATGTGATGAAATGGCGGCCCAAAGGAGAAGAGTTATTTTCCAAGGTTTTCTCCCTATCACCTTCAGTCAGAGGCAAGGTAAGGATTAAAACCTTGGTCTTCCTGTCTCCTTAACCTTCACTGTTTTATCATTCAACTTCATCCTGTGACAGAGAAGACTTTCAAATTCAACAGTGTCACTTTTGGCTTTGTCTGATTTTGTTTGGGCATCATGGTATAGGAGCTAAAATATAGGATTAATCCTTATGGGACTAGCAATCACAAATTCTTGGCCTCAATTGATTCTTTTCTCACTGATACCCCAGGCATCCCTAGTAGGGCGACCAGAGAATTTATTGTTCCAAAGAGAATACTTTTGAGAATGAAAAGAACCTCAATAATTACTCTGGTAAAACTAGTAGAAATTGGAACACCTCTAGGCAAACTGAAGTTTGATCACCCTATTCATTTATCACCCTACAGATTTATTTGAAAGAAAAGAGATTGAAATTTCACTTAGCTGAGAGTGACTTTCAAGCATAAGTATTTTAAATGCAGTACTGGGACACTGATGTAGCTCAAGTGGTTGAGCGCTTGCTTCCCATGTACAAGGCCCTGGGTCCAATCCCCAGTGCCTCCTAGAAAAATAAAATAAAATAAAGAAAATTCAGTACCAGGTACATTTTATTCCCCAAAAAGGAATGAAAATGAAGTACAAGCAGTTTCAGAACTAAAGCACAAGAAGAATGAGAATTACCTATATCGTTACACATACACTCCCTCTTTCTTTCTCTCTGTCTCTCTTTCTCTGTCTCTCTCTCTGTCTCTCTCTCTCTCTCTCTCTCTCTCTCACACACACACACACACACATTGACATTTATTCCTGAAAGTTGTTACTCTCTATTTTGACACAAATTTTAAAAGCAATGAGGAATAGGACTGTTTCACTTTCAAACAAAATTCTATCAAAGAAGCGCCTTGATACAAATTATGTAATCAGTATAAAACAAAGTCTAAGATACACCTGATAATCTCCCCATACTTATCCTTTCAAAGGGAAAACAAAACAAAGGAAAGGCAAAAACCTTAGGTGATAAAAAGAGATAGCTGTCCATCATGAGTAAAATAAGGCCTAGAGTAGAGGTTCTTAACCAGGGGATGGAAAGATTTCGGGGGGTCCATGAGCTTGAATTGAAAATTCAAAAAAACATTATTCTTGTGGGGGACGTGTTGGTGTAGGTGTAAAATATTTGTTAAGTAAAACACAGTATTGTGTGGACTTAGTATGATTTCTATTTTGATGTAGAATGTTCTGAGTGCAGTGGATAACTGCCTGCAAAAAGGTTAGTGGGGATGGTGGAGATAGTTTTATGATGCTGTGGTAAGACTCGAATTTCTAAATGTTTGCAAAATGACCTTTGAATGGATTTTGAGCTGTGTTAGGTTATCAGGTATTGAAATTATGGGAAAGTTGTAAAACGTAATTTTGAATAAGCCTAAAATTTAATTTAAAGACATGCCTATGTTGAATGTCATAAAACTATCCACAGCTACATTCTGAGAAGGGGTCCATGGTTTTCACCTGACTGGCAAAGGGGTCCATGGAACAAAAAAGGTTAAGAACCCTTGGCCTAGAGATATTTTGATGTTTGTGGTTTCATAATGGTGATTTACAATGAAGAGTATAGGTTAATGATTTGTCTAAAATATTATGGCTCACAGAATTATCAACCATTTTGTTGATACTGATTCATGTCACTTAAACAATTCATATTTTTCAACAACAAAAATACAATAAAAAGGTACTATGTAACTACTTTGCTTATATATTAGCAGTGTCAGTTCTGATGACTTTTGATGGTTGCTTTGATACAAAATAGAGAGGTTAAGAAAATTTATGTACACAAGAGATAAGAAAAAAACAATATTTGATTTGGAATATTGTTGAAGTGTTGCTTCTCACACTTATTCTCTAGAATTCAATTTTTCAATGTAAACTTCATGAAAGCAAGGAATTTGCCAGTCTTACTATTATATCTCCTGGGTTTGGTATGGTGTCTGGCTCATAATAGGCAGTCAGGAAATATTTAATAAACACATACATTGCATAAATTAATGATCATCCTTAGCTGATTCATATTTATTTTTTTCTGTGGACACCGTTATTCCAGTTGGGTTGAGAGTAGAACTGATATCATCTTTGAAAAGACTCACTTTCTAGTCTTTCAAAGTTATGGGCTTCCAGTTCATTGAACATTTCTTGCAAATTGTAGGCAGCTACTAAGTGGCAAATTTCAATCTGGCACACTCGAGCCAATATTTTTTTTTTTTTTTTTGATGAACTGACTGGATCTTACCACAGACCACTTTTCAAGCTATTTTTCCCCCATGTGGAAAAACTCACAAGGAACCCCATCAACTATCTTCACCTTGAACTCTGGACAAGAATCAGCTATTGGTGAAGGTGCCAAAATTCTAAGATCCCCATTTATAAATGCAGAACACATCCTTTAATATCCCAATAAATTGCAGATTCAGTTACTTGCAGAAAAATAAAACAAAGGCTCTGTTCTTCACTCTTTTCACTTTTTTCTTTAAATTATCTTCTGCCACTTTTGAAGGCTTGCCTTTAGCCTTTCCTCTACTCCTTTCCTTATATAGATAAGAAGGGAAACATTAGTTTAATGTAGAAAATTTGATATTATCATTTAAATATAAGGCATCCAAAACAAGACGATAGCCTTTTATGGTGATCTCCTGCAGAAAGAAGGATCTAACCTATTTTAAAAGTAAAATAATTTTCACTTTTAACCAGTGAAGATAGATATTACATCAATTTTAACCAGTTTATAAGCAAGACTTCTCTGTATTAATCTTCTTGCTTAGTTTTACTGGCTCACAATTTGCAAGATTTATCTAGCAGTCCCTTGCTCTAGTTTGAAGAAGTGTCTTTCAAACTTTTTAAACTAAAAGCCAGAACCAAGTACACATATACATACACATATAATTTAAACAAATGTTTCCCAAAGCTTTATTTACCATATTATGTGCAAGGCATTATGATAGTGACTATTTTATTCTAACATATATTTCAATTATTTAAAAAATATTGGTCTCATTCTTCTAAATTGGTTTTATGACCAGTAATGAGCCATAAAACACATGTTTAGAGTAATGCTCTTAGCTGTGATTTGCAAAGGAATCCAGCACAACATAATGCTTATAAACAAAACATGTTAGAAATATAAGGCTTTACTTTTTAGTTGCTCTGGTGGGAAATTGAGTTGTCCAAGATGACCACAACAAAACATCTCATTTCTCATATTAATTTTATATTGTGATACTGACATTCCTCCTATTAAGATATGGGGTCTCTGGTAACATTGAAATTGGGTAGGTCTATGTCTATGGTCTAAGTGATACTAAAAGAATTCCAAGGCTTGATCATAAAAGGCAATACAGCTTCTGGCTATGAGCTGCTCTTGGAACCCAGTAACCAGGGTGTGAAGAAGCAGAAAGACAATGTGGAAAAGCTACATATAAGTGTCCTGGCTGACATTCTGGTGAGGTCCAGCTAACAGCTGACATCAGTCTCGAGACTTGTGAGTGGGTGAACCCTTGGATGATTCCAGTCCCAGCCTTCAAGTCCCCTCCGGTCTTTGAGTCTTCTCAGCTGAAGTCCTGGATATTGTAGAGCAGAGATAAGACATCTGTGTTGTGACCTTCTGAAATCCCTGACCCATAGAATATATGAGCATATATAAGCATAATAAAATGGTTTTTGTTGTATACTATTAAGATTGGTGTTGTTTGTTATGCAGCAATAGCTTACTGTAACAACCTTTAAATCTATTTTGTCCATGAAACATTACAAATTGACAGTGTTTCTGACAATTCTGTTAGTGGATGTATAGAAAGAACTACCATTTTGTGCTAAACTTTAGGAGCAGATGGTAAATAACCTGTCTAAAGTTCATCATTAATTGTAAAGTATTCCTCTTCAAATTTTGTTCTGCTTTTTTACTTGAGTTTTCTAGTAACCTTTGGAAATACCTTCTTACTTTCCTGGGAAAATGGAACCATAGGAGTAAGAACACACATATAATGTGGGTGGTAGAGCTAATATATAGTCAGTTTACTCTAGAAGTAAAAAGTATGCATACTCATGTGTTTCCAGTATTCACATCCAGAAAGAACAATTAGTTCAAAATCAAGAAACTGTATCTATATATACTTAAAAGCATAATCATTGTTAATCTGCTAATGACCTGGGTTTGATTGCATGAGAGCTCATACTGTATCTGCCTTATTCACAGATATATGTTTAATAACTAACACAATAAATATTTATTAAATGAATGTGGAAAATTGTTGTTTGAGGCAACCTCACAAACCACTACTCCCTCTCTTCCAACACTGGTTTGTTCCTGCAAAGAAGTATAACATGGATGATAGCTAGTATAATTTAAAAAGTCAAATTAATCATTTTTATGAGTTTAAGCTATTCTATAGAAAACAGGGAATCATTTTTTTAAAAAGTGAGTAGGTTTCCTTATCTGTAGATATATAAATATGGCCTTAATTTTTCAGCTATTAGTAGATTTATTTTACTTTTATATTACTTTACTTATTCTTTTCTGTCTCTCTATATAATAGCCTGTATTCATACATATATCTTGAACGTCTGTGTCTTCAGAAAAAAATCATAGCTTAATCCTTGTAACTCAATTTTTATTTCAAATGATGTTGCCATTTTTATTTTAAAAACATCATGACTTTGATTGTAATTCTGTATTGATTTTGAATTATAAATACTCATTTTTAGAATGCACAGAAATCAGAAAGTACTATCTTTTATTATCCTGTTTCTCTGGTGTTTTCAACTCACTCTTAATTCCTGCTATGCAAATATATTGGATTTTTTCTTTATGTTGAAGAATATTTCTGAATATGATGGGAACTATGAAAACACAAGATGTTGCATTACAGAAATACTCTATTTAAAGCATCTTTGTGGATTTTAAACACTGTACTCACTGTACAGTTTGCATGTTAAAAAATTCTGTTTATAGAATATCTGTACAAGACTATTTTAACAACCGTGTTTCCTTTTCTCTACTGTAAGTCTTTGAGATATTCAGTATCAAATGATATTTGAAAAAGGCTATGACTACCTGAAACAAAGCAGTTTAATAGTTTTGATTTATTATCTGGACAATTCGCTGGCCAAAGCAGTCATTTCAATAAGAACATATCAGGCCAACTTGTTCAGCTCTTGGTCCCTTTAGCCAGGGAGTTGAAGGGAGGGAAAATATGAGAGAAAAGCTTAAAATGAGTTCAGTGAACTAAATTGTGGTTGTCGATTAAACAATGGTTTTAAATGGTTGGAGTCAAATTGATTTGCCTGAGTAAAGATATTTTAAAATGAATGTTTAGAGATCAACTCTTTCAGCACTGCATGTTCAGATGCTCACTGACCTAATATGTGCTCATAACTTGTAAAGCATTTTTAAATGGAGTAAACGACCCCACTTCTCAGAACAGGTTTAGTGAGAAATAAACTTAAAAATCATACACTATGCAAGTTCCATGCATAACAGAAGAAGTTAATAATGAAAATGTTATGTTTCTAAAGGCCAAGGAGGGGGAAGATGAGGGGAGCAGATGGAAGGAAGTGCTTTGAATAGGGGAGGTGGAAGCTTCTATCAGGGAGAGTTTTAACTTCTCCTTAGATTGGGGAGGAGACACATGATGGGGTGGTAGGGACTGGTGGCAAACCCCAGTATCCCAGATGAGGGAAAGGTTTTGGAATATCAGGGCAATAGGGAAGCTTCTCTGAGGGTCATCTCAGAGCCAGTTTAGAGCAGAAGTTTCAAAAAGCCAGAGAGTGGAGACTAGCATTGATCAATAGCATTGCATGGCCAGGAAAGCAGATTTTTAATGGACACCTTCCATGGACTAGGAGTCTAGCCCCCTGCATTTGTAAATCCTTACAGGTAGATAGAGAGCCCCCAAATTACTCAAAGTGAAATTCGTTTCATCTCATTGGTGCGAGGTCTGAGACAATTAAATGTCATTCAAAGAAATAAAACGAATGGCCTACATTTTGTTTGCATCTTACAACTGTGACATAAAGTTCATACCTGCCACATAGAATTACATCCAAATCTATATCTATGTCTCTCTGGAAAGATAGTAAATAGGCAGATAGGTTGTTTGATAGATATGCCTGACTTTAGGTAATATAAATGTAGGTTATTATTAATAACAGAGATCCTAAAACAGAAGAATATGAATTCAAAAATATCTCATCTCATAAATTTGATAATTATGTTCCTAAATAAATGCCAGTTAGTTTTATTTCTGTTTTGCTTTTTTGAAAAAACAGTGGTTAGATACCATGAAGTATGCGGGTTGTACAGGCCTGAAGGCCTCTTCCATCCTTGTCCAGGGGAGTGCTAACCTTCTCTCCTTTCATACAACACTGCCGGTTGGTTTTAATCAAAAAAGAATGATATGCACATATAATGTTTAGTAGCCATTTTGGGGTAGTTCAAGGAATTCTACTCTCCAACTCAACTATCTCAAGGCAACTTGCTCCTCTAATTTTACTGCTACAGGGGGACCTGGACCTGGTTTCTTATAATCCTTACGTCTTTTTACTTCTTTTTAGGCATGTTATTTGAAACCTGAAGCCTCTTTATGCACCTAGAATTAGACCATCTGCCAAATGCACATTTGAAACTTACATGGAGATGCCAACTGACCTGGCCAACAGATCACTTTGATCTGTGTCACCATCTTTGGCTATGGAGTCTGTGCAATTATATAAGATGTAATTTATGTAGTGCCCTTATTTAAAAAAAAATTAACAAGGAAAAATGAAGGTTCAGGGTAGTAATTAAAGAGAAGTGTTCCTTAACTTAATAAAACGGAGACAAAGGTGACAATCATTAGGCTTGCTGAAAGGGGTGGCTCTTTAGCCTGAATTGAACTCTCCTTCAACTTAATTTTTTGATTGTGTTCAATTATGGAAATGAAAGAACAAATGAAAGCAAACGTATGAAAACCTGTCTCTAAAATTTGAAGTCAAATGGAGATTCTGTAACACTTTAATTCTCTACACATAGGATTTCCCTAATAACATGCTGGTCTTATACCTATTTAACTTTACTACATGCTTAAAGACATTGCAAATGTAGAATGCTGCATGTTTCTCAATCTGCTCATTCTTAATCAGTGCTTGGGTAAGTAGATTCCTATTCACACGACAGTGGTGATTTCAACAGAATGGCACATGACTAATTCCGTGGATTAATTATTAAGGAGTTCTTGGAATATGTCAACTAACTATAGTGTTGGGCACAGTTTCTCCCCAATTTAGACAAAAGCCTGGATAGCTTTAACTCTGGAAATATAAAAGGAAGCTTAGAGGATGACTTGCCTAATTCAGTAAGAAAAATTACTGTTAAGAAAGTGATTTTCAAAATCCCTGAATTTTTTTACTTATTTATCCACCAAGTCTGAGTTCCTAGGAGGAACAGCTAGGGGTCCATTCCACCTGCCTATCCAGGGGAGCTGGACACTGTAGGAAGATGAGTTGCGATCTGACTCCTCCATGACTCAGCCCCAACCTCAGCCTTTGGTTTTCATGGCAATGCTTGAATGACTCATTTTTCTGGCACTGTCTTTGTTAACTCCTGGGATCAGGAGAAGTGTCCTGTTTACATAGCCTCACAGATGGCTGCTCCCTCAGTTTCTCATTTTACAAGAGAGCTCTAGATGTCTACTCCCATCCCTGCCACTCCTTGGTGATGTTCATTGACAAGAAAAATGAATCAGTTATTCTCCCCCTCCCATTTAGCATCCCACTCCTCTCCTTGCCAACCAGTCAACCCTTCCCCATATCTTTCTCCCTAATCCCTCAAGGAAAAAGAATGATTTTTTTTTTCAAAGAACATATTGGAGGCGTTGATTATTTACATTGCGCTCTGTAGCCTGTTCTCAATACATAATCCTTTCCTAAGACATGAGTGGATTTCAACACGATTTCCGATTCTTGCACTCTGTGCAGTGCTACCAATTTTTAAAAATGATTCTTAGGTAGGCTTCAATTCTGATTTCATAAAAACTTCAGGCTTCTACTAGAGTAATATTTGCTGTGGGAATGAGTGACAGGCTGCTAGCATGGGGGTCTTGAGGACAGCACCATCCAAGAATCTAGTCAGAGAAAATACAGAGGATCTCCTGTCCCCTGCAGCCGGGGCTCCCTAAAGCATTCTGGATTTGCAGTCCCTTGTCCCCCACACAGGCCCTAATGGAATGAATGTAACAAACAGACGGGTGCTCAGAGGCCCACCCACCTAGAGCTAACTTCCTTTGATGCTAGCACAGCCTCATCTGACACTGGTCTTTGGGGACTCGCTCGCTATTGCAATGTCGTTATTCAGGCCCCTTGCTGCAGTGTTTCCAAGGTAAAGAATAGCTTTCTCCCTGATGCTTTGGACAAGCTGTCCTGATTCAGCAGGGGAAATCTGAAATCGTGATGTTTGTGCACTTACTAATCCATTATTCAAATCCATAGACACTCCTAGCATTTAGAGCGGAGCTTCCTCCCTGTACCCTCTGGAAAGAATCACTCAGTCAAGTGACTGATGTAAAAATCAATTCCTTCACTCTTTTTAAGGATGTTATTTTTTTCCTCTTCTGGCTCCCTTTGCATTCTGATGGTTACCAACTGCAATGGGTTAAAGATCTAACTTAAATAGTATAATGCATTTGTGCTATGTAAATCTCTGACATTCTAACATCCCCATCCCTCAACAATGGCTTGTTAATTAAAATGCAAACTGTTATGCTCTATCAGAATAAGAAAGTGCAAGTGTTAATGACAGCCTGGTTTCAGCATTAAGATCTGAGGAATAAAACTGCAAATGTGTGATCACACAGCAACTCTATACAACCCCTGCATTGTAAAAGGAAAAAATTATTTGTAAAAATCCGATTTCTGCTTAAGGAGTCTTTCCCATGAATAAAGTTCATGGAGTATAATAATGTCACAATTACAGTATTCATATTCAGGTAACACACACACACAGTGCTTTGGCAATTGCTAGGATATTGGCTGGTATATTTCCAAAGGGCTAAAAAAGGGGGGGATGGGTGGGTAACAGTTAAACTCTTAGCCATGGAACACAACACTTGCTAATTAATATGAAACCATGGTGGGTTTTCTAGTGTGAATCCAGAGCCAGCCATTTCTCTGTCTCTCACAGCACTCACAATAGAAGGACCAGGGAGAACTCTCCTCAGAGCATGAATAAAATAGACCTCCTGTTTGAAATCCTAAGGTTTGACCTTGACTCTTATTCTCTTCCCACTAGTCCCAGACCCTATTCCCTGAACATTCCTTTTAACTAGAAAAAAATACATCTCTAAATAAATGGCTGTCACATGACAGCACCTTTTCAGGCCTGTGGATGTACTTTAACTGATTAATTTACATTTTTATTAAGGGTGACCAGCTCTTACTGGAAGAGGACTACTGTCTTCTTAGCTAATAATAATATTTTGTTTTTTGTTTTTTTCTTCCACCGCTACCATTTGCTGTTGAAATAGTTACATGTCTCGCTTTTACTCCACCCACAGGCACTTCCCCTAGCTGATTGGGCAGATCAGATGCTCTCCCTAGCTCCCAGGCAATTCCCAAAAGGAAAGGAATATGTAATATTTATCCTCAGTATAGAGAATTCAGTAGTTTGCTCTTCATTTCACACATAAGGCTTTGTTGAAATGAAACAATTGTGTTTTCTTGAAAGGAAAATGAAGACAGTGATAAGGTTTGAAGGTCGTAATTACATTCACTCTCTGAAAGAGCTTCCATTGCAGCAACTAGAGAAAACTGAAAGACAAATGTAAAGTTGCCTGGTAGAATTAAAATTGGTCTACTCAGAAGGTATAATTTGAAAGTGTATAGGTGTAAAAATTGACACACGCAGTTATCAGACTGGTTAAGAAGATAATAGAGACGTCATAGAATCATTTAGCTGAGGTTTCACATTTTCTTGTTTTCCACTACACATTTTGTAAGGGTCCCACAGCTACTGCTATTGTCTACTAGGCTTACTGGAAGATGAGTTGTGTTTCTTAGTAATCATATTTTCCACATAAAATTCCTTTTATTTAAGGAAATTTAAGATGAGAACACAAAATTCAAGAGGTTAGAGAAATACACTACAAATAGAAATTGAAAAGAAAATAATTTTTTAAAAGTTACTTTTAAACTGGTTAAATGGCTAATTCTGAAGTGCATGAAAATGGGTGTCTCATACCTTGCAGATGGAAATGCAAATTGTTACAGTGTTTCTGAAGAAAAACGTGACAATAGATTATCATTATATTTGAACTTGCTACCCCTTGACTCAGCAATCCCCTCATCAAGGAAACAATCCTAGTGGAGAAGGGGGACTTTTGTTTATATAAACATACAGCTATAAGAAATTTATTGCGGTTTATTTCTTGTAATAAAGGAACAATAAAAGAAATTTAATGTCCAGTGCTAACTAATTAATTATTTAAATTAGAGTGGTTCCATATCCTGCAACATTATGCAGACTTTGGAAATTATTCTATGAAAAATATATGATGATGTGGAAATATTAACACATTGTATCTTTTTTGGGAAAAGCAAACTTTACACTAAAATATTATTGTTCCATCTAGTTTTGTTAGTAATATATAACATTGACATAAAGACAGGGATAGAATGACATATACCAAAATAAAAGTTAGTAGTGATGACTTTTTCAATAATACACTTATGGACACATTTTTTGTTGCTGCTGTTGTCCCTAATTTTAAAATTTTAAAATAAAGATATTACTATAAAAAGGAAATGCAAATTTTTAAAGTAAAAGAAGTGGTAGAGTAGCAAACAGGTTTAATTTTTTAAGATATAATTATTTGTTAGTATAACACATCTGTCACTTCTTTTCAACATAAGTGTACATGTAATTATTTCAATTACAGTAATTGTACACTATGCCATCTGGCATCTTGCAGAGTATATTAACATAGAGTTAAAAATGCAATGTTAAAAAATAAAGGAGAAAATGGGGATGCACCACTTATTAGCACTTGGCCCTAGTTAATTGAACCTCATAGGTACTCTGCAAATTCTGTATATGTTTAGGTGGGTTTCTAAAATAAAGTGAGAAATGAATGTCTAACTCTCCTCATTCCCTGTCCTCTGCAGGAAACTGCAGGTTTCTAATTCCCCAGATCTGTTTTCTTTTTACTCATCTATCTGTGAGTATATCTTTTAGACATTATTCCTGCAATGCCTCACTTAAGCAACTCACTTCCTCTTTTTAGGCTATAGTTTCTTTATCAGTAAAAATGGAAGAAAATGATCTCTAAAGTTTGCTCTAGTTCTAGAAGTTCAAGGGAATAGAATAGAGAGGCAAGACTTGATAAGGTTAGACCAGAGGTACACAACCAGGGGCAGGAGGACATCTGACATCTGACAATGTCTAGAGATACCTTTTACTGTCACAACAAGAGATGGAGAAAGGAAAGGAGGTACTGGTGACATATATTGTACATAGGACGGCAATGTTGCTAAACAGCCTACAATCCACAGGCCAGCCCCACAACCAAAAATTCCAGGTATCAACAGTGCTGAGGTTGAGAGACCCTGGTCCTTGATCAGATAGGTAGATGGATGTCTACAGCAAATTTAATTTTACAAATATGTGATTCATTCCCACCTGTTTCCAGGTATAAAGTTTGCATGAGTTTTGAAGTTCCAGAGATGAAATTTCAAATCTAGTTGTACCTTTAATTAACTGTGCAGATCAAATTCTAAAGTTCTCAAAAGGTTGGTTTTTTAAGTTGTAAGTTTAGACCTGTTTCCAGGTCTAAAACGGTGACTGAATCTTGATTTCAGTCCTAGCTCAACTTGTTTCAGGGCTTTCTCTTTTAACATCAGAGATTCACTCAACATGCCACCAACCAAGCCTGGTGGTAGTGTGCAGGGAGGCATTAACTGAGTCCTCCTTATGTTCAGATTAATTTGTGAATAAAGTATATGGAAGTCAACAAGGCAGAAAATGGTTGTAAATGTAAATGCCAATGTGCTTAATGATCCGGGGAAGCAAGTTCAATTGGAGCTTGTCAGATGAAAATTATTCTGCTGGTTGGCCTGTCCATAAACACAAAGAGGCTGCGAGACTGTGGAAGGCTGGCCAAATACCAACACTAGTTGAGGAATGACTCTGTTTAAAAAGTGAAGAGAAAATCCTGAGTAATGAATGTTTAAAGTTATGAAATTTTTCTATTCGTGTGCTGGTCTAAAAACCAATCACAGAGTGACTCTAAGAAGAACGTTTTTTGGAAAAATTACTGGCTCTGTGTCTTCCAGCTCAGCGTTATAGAAAAAAAAAACACAGATTTGAGGACAAAGGACCTGGGTTCAATTTCCAGCTTCACTATGGACCAACTTCACATCCCACTGGTAAAATGAGATTAATAATGTGTTATAGAGCAAAGGGTTATTGTAAATATTAAAGGATGTAACAAATGTGGAATGATTAGCACTTATGTTGCTGATACATGAAAAAAGAATTAAATTAATGATATAATCTCACACATCTCAGGTGATTGATGAATGTTAGTTCATTTACCCTCTCATTAGACACTTCATCTTCTCAAACCCCAAATTATTCACCTATGATATTCAGATCTGACTGGGGTCATCTAAATTATGTTGGAATAAATGATGCATTGAAATATTGTGATTCCACAGTCTGCTCTTTTTCTATCTATTGAAGAGTGTGTGCAGTTTGATTACCTGCTATGTATTAAAAGATCCTTATTTAATAATTGAAAAATAAATATTTTCTAAATTGTTTGACTAGGCTCAGGAAAAAGTATGAGTTTTGAAGTTTCAGAGATGAAATTATAAATCTAGCTGTACCTTTAATTAACCATGTAGATCAAATTCTGAAGTTCTCAAAATATTGATTTTTTAAGTTGTAAGTTGTGGATAATATACGCTTGATAGTGTAATTGTAAATTTTACATGAGATAAGGTATTTAGAAAGCTTTCTATAAAGCTTTGCATAAAGTGATGCCAAATTATTGTGCTTTCTTTCATTGATGTTGTGGGAACCAAAATAATATATATGTAACATCTAAAATAATATCTGATAATATGTAAGTGTTCAGGAACTATTCTTCTTCTTCCTTCATCTCTAGATGTTATTTAAAGCATGCTCTGGTCATTTTATATATTGCACGTTATCTGTATGATGGACACCAATCAATGGCTGGGTTTATACTGTGTCATAGATTTGGTAAGTCCAGAGATAGGTCAAAACCAAATCAAAATCAAAGAAGACATAATATTTTTACAAAACAGCCTATCAACTGACTTAACTTTTCACAATGCTGCCAGATGTTTTAGCCTCCTATTGACCCAGCTAAGCATGTCCAGTTTGTTTAAAATTATTTTTGTAAACTTTTATTCACTTTATAGCCATAGGATAATTGTGTAATTTTTTACTCTTTGATGCTTTTTAAAACAAAGAAACAAAAAAGCAGACAAACATGGAACTAAACAAAGCAAAAATTGGTAGGAGAAGCCATATATAAACCATGAGATATCCTACAACTGGACATGACAGAAGAATTCAAAATGTCTCACAAATGTGGAAGTGAACCTATAGGAGAAAATTTTTCAACGTTTTCATTGTATTTCCTGGGCATCTTAACATGCCAGATTACCCAGAGCCAGAGAAATGCATGGATTTGTTTTAGAGAACTGCTTTCAAACATGGAAACATTGAACCATCAGAAGTTTGAGACAGTCGGCAAGGGGCCAGTTGTCACACTCTGGCCGAGAGCAGAGGTGTAAAGCAGATGATAGAACATTTGTCATGTATTTTTAGGGGACATTGCATCAACTATGCCAGAGGAGACCTAAAATGCCCCAAGTGTAAATAGATCAGTTTTTGTTCTCATGCTTTCTTTCTCTTCTGCTATTTCTCCCTTCCCCCCTTTCTTTTCTAGA
>PVKH010018183.1:0-15200 GCA_004027955.1 Chaetophractus vellerosus | reverse complement strand
TCCTTCTTTTTTTTTACATATCCCCCCCCTTCTGTTTGCTCTTGCTGTGTGTCCATTCTTCTGTGCTTTTTCTCTGTCTGCTTCTTGTCTACCCCCCGTCTTTGCGGCGACGCGCCGAGTCGGCCCTCCGTGGAGGCGGCTCACTCCATTCGTGGGTGGCTCCATTCTGTTTTCACGGGCGGCTCCACTCCATGTTTTGTGGGCAGCAGTGCTCCGTGTTTTGCGGGCTGCCTGGCTTCCATGCTTCGCAGGCGGCAGCTCCGTGTTTTATGGGTGACTTTGCCATGCCCGTGGGGGCTCCACCCTGCCCGTGGCGGTTTTTGCCTTGCCCATGGCGGCTTTGCCCCGCCCACGGCGGCTTGCCTATCTCAAGGCCGTCTGCCCGCTCGGAGAGGTCCCTGGGAACTGAACCCGGGGCCTCCCATGTGGTACCCCAGCGCGCTCTTATCCACTGAGCTATCTAGCCGGCCACCACGGCCCTCTTCTTACCCAGCATCTCTGGGTACCTTGTACACTGTTGAATAGAAGGAATACTTTTAAAAGTGTTTATTATTGGATTATCTTTTAAGTCTAAGGACGTATTTAGAAGTTTATCACATTTCAAAAATAAATTGAAAACTGGACACTGAGTATGATCCTTCTACTAATTATCGTATTTGCACCCATATTTCTTTGTGGTTTTCACTCTAACTTGGAGAGTGGGAATTCTTCCAGCATCTGGATTTTCCACCTTGGTAACCCTCATTAATCTTTGTGATTATGATCCCCATTTACAAGAAACGACCAAAGTTGCACCACAATTACTAGGAATATTAATTGGAAACTGGATTTTCTACTTTGTCTCTCTCTATTTGCAAGGCCTTGAACACTAAAACACAGGATTACTTTCAGGGTAGCAGCAGTATTTGAGAAGAGGACAAAAGTTGAAGAAAGAAATATACAAGTGATCAAAAAGAAAATTTACTTCTATGGGTTTCTTTTATTATTAGACTCAGACTCAGACCTTAGACAAAGCTTTGTACCAGAGGAGAATAATGAGAAAGATGCTACCATCCCAGATTGTGGTACCAATTCTCCCAAAAGTTGGAGCTTTATTGCCAACCACCTTGTCCTGACTCAGGCAACTCAAGGATATTAGGAGAAATATAAGAAAGGAGGTACTACATAAAAACCTTACCTGTGATGAAAGGAAAGATTAAAACCTGCTTTCATTTAATTTTCCTTCTCTCCAGCCACTGTTATTTCACTGCTACAGCTTTTATTTGCTTTTTGTCAGGCCCGATGAGGACCATTATGTACTCCTTAAGTGATCTGTTAAGGCTCTTTCGAGGGAGGAAAAGAGGTGAGAGATAACTGATATAATGGGGAAAAACATTTTCCTTTATCTTATATATTTTTCAGTATGTTTTTGAGAGATGTGAAGGAGAAAAACACAAAAAGTTCTTTCCTATATTTGGGTTTTGGATCATTGCTGCATTTCCACAGATTATATATTTCTGCAACTTCTGTGTTCTTGGTTGAATAAAAATACTATCTTTTATATTTTTATTTTTTAATGGGAGCCCATGTTTCATAGCAGGAGTGAGAAAATGAGTTAATTCTAAAACTGTGAGCTACCCCCTCCCCCATACACACATACACAAGCACCCACATATTGGAAAAATATCTCCAAGTCAGTCAATAAAAATGTTACTTTCATTAGCTAATATAGAATCCTTCCTAATTTCCATTCTAGTCTGGATGCCACTTCTCAGGATTCAGCCAGGAATAAATGAATATTTGAGCAAGGAGTTAAGTTTGGTGTAGATGAAGGCAGAGAATTAAACCAAGGCCTGCCAACTACAGTAGGCGAGGAGCCCAGAAGAGTTGTTGCAGGAAAAGAAACAGAGTCAGGCAGGAAACACACAGGATCCAGAGAGCATTAGTTCAGGGTACTCCTGGAGTGCCACAGGAAATGTTTCCAAAAATCAGAAAGCAAAGAGTGGACTCACAGCCTGATTCTAGCCTTTAATTTCCATTGGAATTTTGTAAGACTTCATTGGAAAAAATTGAGCTCTGTTATCAAAAAGAATGGGAAGAAGGAGAAGGAGTTTGCTAGGCACTTGACAAGAGAATACACTTTCTTGAGAACAGGGCAAAGTCTGGTTCACAATGTATCCCCCATGCCTGGCACAGTGCCTGGCACATGATACATATTTATTAAATGAATGGACGAATAAATAAATGAAAGAGTGTCACAGTTCAGTTGGGGTTGGTGGGTTAAGACTATACATTAAATATCTCATAGATACGCAGAGAAGAATGGTTGGTGGTCTCTAAAAGGCAGCGAGGCAGAAAGGCAGTACCCGGAAATCAGTCAATAGTAAGCCAGGTCCTAGTCACCAGAGCTTTAAGCTGGTGCCTGGGAGAGGGACTGGGAAGAAGGCATGCCCTCCACCCTAAAGGGAACCAGATACTGGGAAGGGCACTAGAAAGGAATCTAGATAACAGCAGTGGAAGAAATATGGCCTGGAGCATGGGAGGAAGATGGGAATACTGTTTTCAAAAGTGACTGTTAGGAGCAGACTTTCTGCACCTTGATGAGGTTTATTCTGAGAATTGGGGCAATTGGCTAAGGATCTCAACCATGAATAGAATTTGGTGGCAGGCCAGGTTTGCACTGCATCCTTTTCCCCCCAAGTGTTTGTTTTCTAAGTTTACTCAGCAATTTCTTTTCTCCTTAAAAAGGGTGTAATTGGGGAAAACCACAGCTGGGTAAGAGAGGTGGTGAATTGTAGAGGTAAAGAAGAGAATTGGGGGGGTTCTCGAATGCATCCCAGACTGAAGAATTTGAAAGCCACTGATACCCTGCCCATCAAGAAACCTCACACTTGCATTTATTATAAGTGAATGGAATAACTTAACTCACTTGACATAAGTTATGATCATCCAAAAGCAAAATGTTCTTCATCAGAGTGCCATGAAATATGGAGATTTTTATCCTCATGTAATAGAACAACATTTATTGAGAGGATTAAAGTTATTCTTCTTTTATTTAACTCATTTTTATTATAAAATTGTACAGGCTGATGGTAAAATATTTAAACAGTGTAGATTACTAAAAGTAAAAATGGGCTCCATCTGGCCATTACCATTCAGAAGAATGTTAAAGTGTCTTACATATGGTTCTAGAAACATTCTATGCTTATGCAAGCATATTTTCATCCTTTTCTTACACAAGGGGAGTCATGACAGACTGAAGGTTTTGCAATTTGCTTTCTGCAACTAGTATCTCCAAACTACTTTCTGTCAGCACGTAGATATCTATAGATCCACCCTATCTTACCCATTAGGCTGCAGAAATTCCATTTTAATGTATACTGTACTGCAATGAATATTCTTTAACATATTATCCATGCCCACTTCTGTGAGTATGTATGTAGGATAAATTTCTAAAAACAGAATTGTTGGGCTAGAAGAATATGGACTCTTTTTCATGGGTGCCATAATAATGAATAGCATTTTTATTTGTTTGTTTCTATTTAATTTTTTTGCAATAAAATGGCAAAATGTATTATTTGCAATGTGTCTAAATGTTAATGCTTTTAAAAGTATCCCCTTTATTTATATATTAAACCAGGCAGCACCATAGTTAATTAACAAATATAACATCCTTACTAAAGTAGCATTCAGTATGATATATATTTTGAATACCTTCTCACAACTGCAGAGAATAATGGAGGAAAAAATAGAAATACCACTAAAATAATATCTTCAACTCTTGAGAAAACAAATTATTTACAGCAGAAAGTCGTACTTGTTTATGAAGGTTAAGGTTCTTAGAGGAAAATAGTTGTCTTACTGTTTCTAAGTCTATAAGTCTCTCTCTCTCTCAAAGGGTGGATGTGAGGTCAAATCCAAGATAAAAACATGGGAGAAGTTCTGTTCTGAAAAAACAAAATTAGAAACTAATCCTGAATGGGGGTTGATGGGAAGGGAGTCCAAGGTAAGTCAGGAGACTAAACTCAATCCCTCTGCAGACATGGAATCGATGGGCTCCTTGACTTGGCATCAGCCAAATGAGGGAGACGGGGCTCCTGCTCTGCTGCAAGAAACACTCCTACCCTCTTGGTGAAAGGTGGTTTACCTACTTTTCTCTGCATGGAAAATATGTTGCAATTACCTTGTCTGTTCACAAAGGGAGGAACAACAAAGATTTCTTTACAACCTGTTTTAGTTGCCGAAGGGATGCCAATGCAAAGTACCAGAAATGGGTTGGCTTTTAAAAAGGGAATTTATTTGGAGTAAAAGCTTACAGTTCCAAAGCTGCGAAAAGTCCAAACTGGGGCACCACCAGAGATGCTTCTCACCAAAGTCAGCTGCCACGTGTTGAAGCAAGATGGCCACCGATCTATGCCAAGGTTTAAGCTCAGCTGAGGGCAACCAGGCCTAGGGCTTGTCTCTTTCCTGGCCTCCAGCATCAGTCTTGGCTGTTCCGCTTTCTTTCTGAGTTCACTTGTAACCTATCAGGCATATAGCAGGGCTCATCTCCTCTTGAGCTGCTCTGTGGGCCTAGCCTCTTGGGGCTTTATGCTTAAGGGATCCTGTAGACCTCAGTCTTATATGGCAGGATCAAAATGGTGGCTTCATTTTCCTGTGTCTGTGTCTCTCTGTGCCTATGTTTTTATCAGCTCCAGCAAGAGGGTGAAGGCTTAAATTGGCTCATGCCTCACTGACACAGTCCAATCAAAAGCCCTAAATTGATCTTATCAAGTAATCTAATCAAAGGACCATCAACTGAATTTAATGCAAATAGTATCACAACCCCAGGAACAGATTAGTTTAAAAACAAAGTCCTTCTCTTGTTGGGATTCATAAAATAATTTCAAACTGCTATACAACTGTATAGTAGCAAGGATCCTGGCAGTGGTGACAGTAACCCAAAAACAAGCAGAAGAAAAGTAAAAGAAAAGACTTCTCATTCAGACCTGTACTGTTATGGGCCTAAGCTGGGGTAGGTGCTGTAGAGCTGACAATAGCAGGAAGAAGAGTAGGTGAACTTCAACCACTTGCCTGGGACAGAATGTCCTGGGATGCTGGGAGCAGGCCTAGGTACACACAAAACCTAGGGTTCAAGCACTTGCATTGCTGGAGACACTTGGTATTGTCGTCATTGGTGAAAAATTGACTTTTTATGGGAAACAAGTCATTTGCACTATGTATAAATATTGCACATTAATTACACACACATGTGCATTGTAAAATCTTTGCCAACCATGGTTTTGAGAACTCACATCTGAAAATCCAAACTTTCTCTCTGTGATGGTTTGAGAGTGTGTTCTTACGTAAGAGAACACAGCAGTTACGGTCCTCCTCCCCTCTCCCCAGCCTGCGTAGGCCTCAGTGACAAGGAAGGTAAAGCAGAAGCTGTTTATGCTCCAATGGCCAGAAGCCAAGTCCCAGGAAAAGGTGTCCTTACATACTGCATTCCTTTAAACAGGACATGCTGAGCCCTGCGGAAATGAAAAAGGTGAATGGGATGCAAAAAAATTTAACAGTTCAAAATCAGATCCATCATTAAGGGAACAAAAAAATTCCCATCAATGGAAATGATTCAGAGAAGTGATCGATTATTAATAATTAAAAATACATTGCCATAATGAATTTTCACAATGTAAATTTTCTGTCTTGCAGCATGGTTTCTTCAGTCTGGATGTCTCTGACATTCTGCATCAGGTGTTCTCTTATTATCCTTCTCAAGATTTACTTTTTATTGTCGTAAAGCCTTTAGAAACTCGAACTTTAATGAGACTGGAGTCCTTTAGACCTTTTGTGGCCCTTACTTTGCCTTTTCTTTCTGCCATGGGTTTCTCCATCTAAGTAGGTTTAGACAGCCCTCCAATCAACCAGCAAGAAGTTCAAATATAATCATGACTAATGGAGGGTCTGGAAACCTGGCCCAGTAATTGCCTCTGAAAGAGACTTAAAGCTTCTTATGGAATCAAGCCTATTGTAGTGGTGCATGTATTGTAATACCAACTCCATAATTGTCCACTTCAATTCAGAATTGGGAGATGCACTGCACATTCTGAATTTGCTTTTTAACAAAAATGTGTATTACCCACTATAGTAAAACTTACTTGATAATAAGACCTTGAGCTCATCCGGAACTATGATAAAGTCCCAGGCGTTATTCTAGAGAGTTTCATCTCATCCAGATAAATCATAATTTCCCACATTTCAACATCCTGCTCTCCACGAAGGTAAAGCCGGACAGATCTCACGTGACTGCTGGAGGAGTTTTCTCCTGCACCAAAGCAGGGCTCGTTGTCATTCTCTGTGACCAGATGAGACTTACTCCTATTCCCACACTTTTAAAAACATGTCAACTCTGCCCCTATTTAAATATAGGTTCTCATTTTAATGGCATGCCAAATCTAAAACGATAGAAAAACCTTTCCAAATTATTCCAGAGGTGCTTTTTATTTTTAACTCCTTGTTGTACACAGGCTGAAAAGCACTGCCCTTGAAAAATCAGATTTTTCTTTTTTTTCTACGTAATAATCCTCCGTTTACTTCTAATTTTTTCTGTCCAAATTAGCATGAGAGGAACATTTCCACAATCTCCCAAGTTTCAGGAACTCTATACCTTGGCCTTTACCTTTGAGTATAGCAATATGCTTAGCAAGGGAGGCTATGTGGGGTAGGGGGCAAGGTTTGGGGCAGGCAGGGGGTCCTGTTCTGTATCTTTCTGGGTCAGATGGAAGTGAATGGGAAAGGAAATTTGTACTTACAAGATGTTTTACCTTTCTTCCCCTCTCTGTTCTTGGACACAAAAAGTGAAACACCCAGAACTCTTATACTAGAATATCTGTTTTGCCTGAAGCCTACCTCAGAAGAGAATTCCACTAGGAGTGTCTCAAGGACATTGCTATAATACCACTGCATTTATAACCGACTCATGCCCAAAGCTCACTGAATGTCCAGTCTCCATACCAGGACCTGGCAACAACATCCCTGCAGACTGAGCCAGTTATAGTTTTAAATATTAAAACTGTACAGAAACAGTGCATTTCCTTTGCCGGCACTGTGTAGAAAACATCAGCTTGTTTTCTTTAACTGTTATCCTATTTATTTCACAGTCAGTCTTAGAAAATGAGCCGGCTCCATACTACTCCCACACAATATGAGAGCTTGTTTCCAAAGAGCAGAGAAAATTGACTAAGATCCATGGTTAGATGACAGATGGATTCTGTCACATTGCCAGAGACATGAAATTGCAGGTGACACCTGATATGTGATAATAAAGAGCACCCATCCAGTAATCAGCCCTTGGCCTTTATTTTTGTGATGTCATCAGCATCCAGGTGGCTTACCTGAGATTTTGAATAAAATACTGAGCATTGTGAAGGGGCTCACATGAACAACTTTTATCTCCCCATCTGTGTGATCTCTGGTGTGATGATTTTGGACTACAGCCATTTCCATCCTGGTCTTGGTTTACAAAAAGTTATCAGAGGACTGTGGACTTGTTTATTTTGTATTGTCCTTTGCCAAAAAAAAAAAAAAAGGGAAGCCAATAGCACAATTCAGTTATATCATTAGTTGTAATAGCAATACCTTTAGGACTAAATTCACGTGCTTTATAAGACAACCAATAAGGAATATAAGATGTAAAGAATAGTCACATAATATCAATCTGGATTTGGACTGTCCATGGTGCTCCGTTTAAAAATTCCTGGCTTTATTTATTTTATAAGATTGTTTCATACAATCTGAGGGCATATTAAAGATATGCCTTGAGGAAGTGGTGCTTTTCCAGTGACATATGGGGAGCAGGGCTACTAACCAAATTTGTTCCCTGTGGACACTAAGGCCATGATTGCAACTATTATTTATTTCCACTCGGTTCGGCTACCTCTCTTTAAAGATTCTAGTTCATTTAACGTGAGGCCTCATCAAAGAACAACCACGTAACTTTAAAAAGGAAAAGATTACTTAAGAAATAAAATCAACCTGCCACAGTAGTTTTATGCCATGAATTATAAACCGTTTGCTGAACTGCTAGCTCTCTTAAGGTAAAATAACCAGCACTAACGGGAGCAGCCTAAGCCACAGAAGGTGCTAAGTCCCTTACCACCATCAGCTGGTTGACAGCTCACAACTCCTCAGTAGGTGGTTTCTTTTATTATTGACAATTCATCAATAAAGAAAAAGAATGACAGAGGTACTGTGAGGTACTTAAGTTTGCTTAGCTATAAATAGCAGGATCAAATTAAATGTGGGTCTCACTGATTTCAAAGCAATGCTCCTAACCAGTACGTCATAGTCCCATAGAAATACGTACGTAGAACAAGAGTGGTTTTCAGATGTTTTAATTCTTCCTCACCGAGATGCGAATGAATCCCCTAGTCAGGAGCATTAATGGAAGTATGTTGTCGTGGACCTTTTCCTCTATTATCATCTTGCAGTTTTGTTACCTAGCTCGTCTTCTGTGCTCGGTGCCAATTCCTTCCATCAAAACTCGTTATACAGAGCCAACGACTCTGAGCTCCCGCGGTAATTGCTCAAAGTCCCGTATGTATTGTAGAGTATTACCATAAATCGTTTATGTAACTGTTTTTGTTTGTTGTTTTAGTTTAAGTTTGTTTTGTTTGGTGGGGGCCTGCTACAGCATAGATTCAGAGATTGGGGTAAATAATTTTGGAATTTACGGCATTACATTATTTCCCTGTGTGAGATTTGCAGAGCTGCTTACTTCTTACTTGCTTTGTCTGTGTGTTGTGTGTGTTTCTGTGTGAGAAGTGGTTTTTTGTTTTGTGGTTTTGTTTTTTGTGTGTGTGCCGGGTGTAGTATAAACTACTTTGGCTTTGGCAAGAAAAGAAAGAACAATTTCCGAGCTAAGTGATACTACACAAAATGTTCACTAATTACAAAACAAACAAACAAACAAACAAAACAAACAAACAAAAACCCAACCAACCAACACACATACACACACAAAAACTTCTTTTGGGTTCTTTATGTTTCATGCTACTGAACATCATACTTGGCTAATGCAACTTGTTTTAAAAAAATGTTTCAGGCACACACACACACACACCAATGCCTCATATAAACATATACATTAAAAAAGAAAATACAATTTTACAATGAATTTTTAATATTAAATGTAATAACTTTCCTGTGAATTATATGCTAATATCTAATACATGGGATGATTTGAAAAAATTTTCTTTTAAGGTCATAAAAATGGTGCCATATTAGAAATGATATTTAATACTTGAAATAGGTCTTGTCAGTTTGTTGGACCTTG
This sequence comes from Chaetophractus vellerosus, assembly GCA_004027955.1. Lineage (NCBI taxonomy): Eukaryota > Metazoa > Chordata > Mammalia > Cingulata > Chlamyphoridae > Chaetophractus > Chaetophractus vellerosus. The sequence continues at coordinate 5,905 of PVKH010018183.1, read as the reverse complement.
GTCTATCCTGAAATAGGGTTCAACATTCATACATGTTTTTTGTTGTTTGTTTATATTTGTTTAAATAGTAATGAAGCAATGATTTATATGAAATAGTACATGGTTGGAAAATTCAGTAATGAGAGAAAGTCAAGAGAGTCTTTTCATGATTTCTCCAGAAGACAGTAACAGAGATGTCTAGTACAATCATAAGGACAGTGAGAATAATTCACCAATGCTCCCTGGTCTGCTGTGTCTCTCATGCTTAATAAATATGGCATAAATTGGAGATGCTGAATGTAATGTAATCATTGTAGGATTCTATGATTTCCCTCATGGTGGATTTGGAGATAGATATATACCAATAGCAAATTCCCAAATGAGTTTTCACTATATTCACACAGCAAAGAACTTCATTATCCTCCATCTTAGAGGTCAAGATTTGTTTTGTCACTGTGCCTAACTTGAACTCATAAAGAGAGCTCTTACACTTGTCGGAAACCACACATGAAGTGACTGCATGAAGTGATATAAACATATCACAGGTGAATCATACTGTCTATGTTGTGAAGATATCCAAATTTCTGAAATTCTAGGTGAAAATAGCTTTAGGCTTGGAAATCATCAAATATGTACAGGATGAATTAATGTGCCTAGAGAAAGAATAATGGTGGTAAAATTGGGTAGAGATTAAAAGTCAACAAGTGTAGGAAAGAAGTTAAATTTTGGGAATCTTCCAAAGAAACTTCTATGCATGAATAGTTCATCCTTCCCATGGTATTGTGATTAAAATCTCACCAAATAAGACCAATATATTCCCATAAGAGCCCATAAATTCTTCCATAATGCCCATCAGAATGAGGCATGATGTAATGCTGCCTAAGCATGAGATCTGATTTCCTACCTAGGGAACTTTCACAAGTGGAGTCTTTAAGGGCACATTATATCACTTCCTAATGACTTTTCTTATCAGTTTAGTAAGTCACACAATAGTTCCTAAAATATAAATCAATACACTTCATGCATACTGTCTTAATTCTGATTTAGCACAATTCCAAACAAGAGGGACCTAAGCTCAGGGATGAGACTGTGCTTGGTTTAACTACAAATGCATTCTCCACTCCAACTGCTATTACATAGCTCTTTTAGTAAGTTTCACCACTATTCCCCAGTGTGAGATTTACAAAACTGCAAATGGATCAGAACCTCTATTAGGTGGTGATTAATTCATGCCTAAATTATTTCAACATTCTAGTGATTAAATTTCAAATTCATAATGGAAATGAGCGAAGAAAATAAAAACAGATGAGAGTATATTTTACTTTATTTGGACACTTAGCTGATCTAAAAGAAATAGAACCCCGTTCTTTTTAAAAAGGTAATACCTAAGTTAAAAAGTAAAATGCAGACAGAATATACTATATTTAAAAACTCTTTTCTAAAAACAAATATGCATACTTTTTTATTATACAATTAAACTCAGATGACATTTTATTTTTAAATTTGTATTTGATAGTAAATTTCTGCTGGATTACTGAACCTAGAAAATGAAATATACCTAGCAAAAGATAAAACATGTTATCTGATCTTATTTTATTTTATTTATTTTACATTTATGTGGAATACCAAAAGTGTGCAACAATATTTTATTTTGCACAGTAAAACTATGTGAATCCTTCTGCTTTTTATTAACAGTAACATATATCTCTTTGTTCTGCAGATGACTTCTAAAAATCCACATCCTCCATAAATCCATCTTAGATTGATCAGAAAGAGATTAATGATTTCTACCGGACACAATTTATCTCAACCTTGAAGTTCCAAGTTCTACTCCCTTTGTTTTCAACCCCCCAATAAAAATTTACACTTGATTTCTTTCCAACTTGCAATTGACCAGAACATAGTGTGAATAATTTTACTGTCTCTGTGTGCATCTGTGCAACATTTTTATTCTGTTGAATAAAATTTTTCCATGTTTTTCTCTGTCAATGTAACTTGATGCAGACTCTATACCTTTGGAAGATAGGAATCCTCAGACAGTGCAGCTACAGCATAATTTAACAAAATGTCATCATTTATTCAACAAACATTGGGTATCTATTATGTATCAGAAATTTGTCCAGAAGTTGGAAATGCAAAAATTAATGAGACATAGTCCCTCCCCTTGATATATTGACTTTAATGCTATCAAGGGGGAAATGTATCAACTTTCATGAAATAATTTTGTAGTAACAGAAGCCCCAATATATCAAGGACTTACAATGCTTTCTTTCTTTTTTAAAGATTTATTTATTTATTTATTTATTTATTTACTTACTTACTTATTTATTCCCACCCCCCTTGTTGTTTTTGTGCTCACTATCTGCTCTCTGTGTCCATTTGCTGTGTGTTCTTCTGTGTCTGTTTGTCTTCTCTAGGCAGCACCAGGAACGGATCCCGGGACCTTCCAGAGTGGGAGAGAGGCGCTCAATCTCTTGCGCCACCTCAGCTCCCTGGTCTGCTGCATTTCTTATTGTCTCTCTTCTGTGTCTCTTTTTGTTGCATTATCTTGCTGCACCAGCTCTTCCACATGGGCCAGCACTCTGCATGGGCCAGATTCTGCTGGGCCAGCTCTCTGCTTGGGCCAGCTTGCCTTGGCTAGGAGGCCCTGGGAATCAAACCCTGGACCTCCTATATGGTAGATGGGAGCCCAATCGCTTGAGCCACGTTCCCTTCCCTCAATGCTTTATTTCTTACACTAAATAGTGACCATGGTGGCAATACATTGGTTATGACTCTGTCTCACATATCTTCTTCATTACTGGATTGATACTGAGGAAGAAGCCCCTTTGCTGTACTTGTAACATAGGAAAAGGATAAAAAAGTGCTCTTAAAGCTCTTGCTCCAAGTGACATATGTATCCTCCACTCAACAAGTCACATGGCCAAGCTTGATGTCAATGGGGTGAGAAAATATACTTCTGCCCTAGAAAGGCACTGCAAGTTATAGGCAATGAGTAGGCATTAATAACCCTCTTACAGGACATATAAAAATTGGAAACAAAAATATAATTTAGGGAGTGGAGGTGGCTCAAATGATTGGGCGTCTCCCTCCCACATGGGAGGCCTTAGGTTCGGTTCCTGGTGCCTCCTAAAAAGAAGATGAGCAGATAGCGAGCGCAAACAATGGGGAGGGGGGAGAAATAAGTAAGTAAATGAATAAATCTTTAAATATATATATAATTTTTCATAAATTAACTGCAAAGCTATGTGATAAAATATGAAATCTGTTCTGATCACAGAAATGGAATCATCTAAATACAGACTTGGCAGCAATAAGGAAAGGGGAAGTGGTACTTGAACTGAATCTTGTAGGTTGGGTAAGAGTTTGTCAGGGTGACAAGATGGAAAAGGCATTCTAGACAAAGGGTAAAGACAGGCGTTGAACCCGGGACCTTGTACATGCGAGGCAGGCACTCAACTACTGAGCCACATCTGCTCCATGATGTGCATTTACAAAGACATAAAAGAAGGAACAAGACCACTTTGTTCAGGAAATGAACTGTTGATTAGATTGTTTATTGTAATGGTGGTTTGAGATTAAATGCAGTCTAAGAAGGTTTGAATTTTTATCTCCTCAGAAATAGAGTGCCCCTTGAAGTTGAGTTTTAGCAGGGGAGTGACACAACAAACCCAACTTTGGGCAAGTCAATTAATTAACGCCCTACACTCTAGGGTTAGGATTTTCAATCTATAAAGTGGGGTTTGGGGGCCCAGTTACATGTTAGGTTCTCTCCAGACTTTAAATTCTACGATTCTATGTTCTTTAAATTATTATTCAATTAAGATGACTTTGAAAGATAATGAAAACATTTCAAGATTTCAAGACTTGCATTTTCCAAATCATGAATTTGAAGCAAAAGTTTTCTTTCTTTTCTGCCTCAAGGTATAGATAATAGTTGTTCAAAAACTATTTATGTATCATGATATATGGTTAGACAAAAAAAAACAGAATTCAGGATAATTATATTTTGAACTGTATTGTCATTTTTAAACAAAATATGTCAGAGGAAAATTACATTTTCTCAGATTATGGGCCTAAATATTTCAGTTTTTATTTTCTAGACAGTAAAATCTGATACTTTTATTCTAAACATTGAGTGTATACACCATGAGATATAGTAAGATATAAGTGAAATAATGAATTAGGTGAAAGAATTCAAGATTGACTAGATTATGCTGAGGCAACAAACAATCCTCAAATATCAGTGGTTTAAAATAATCAAGATTTATTTTTAGCTCACCTAAAGATCACTTCAAATCCAGGTAACTCTCAAGAGTAGCCATATTCATGATTTGGTTCAGGATTCCAAGTGTGTTTTGTACTTCTGAAACCTCTTGTCAACACAAGTTCTTTCACTAGTGCCTTGGCAGGGTGAAGCATAAGCTGGAGAGTAAGAAACCAGCAATTAAATGCTTCTACCCACAAGTGACACATGTCATTTTTGCCCACCATAACATTCACCCACATTTCATTGTCCCAAGGAAGTCACATGGCCTCTCCTAACTTGAAGGGGATGGAAAAGTGTCATGTTCCTAGTGTGCCCAAAGCTAGAGAAGAATCAGATTGCTGCTGGAGAAGAACAGCGATACCTACCACATAATATATATAATGTGAGAAGGAATTTAACATCAATTCACCACCTACCTACCATGGGCCAGATAGTGCTAGGACCCTTTTCATTTGTAAACTTAGTGGATATTCACAAAAATCTTTCTGGTATATTATAATACATTCATTTTGCAAATCAAACAAACCAAGAAACAGACAAACAAACAAAGTAAACAACAGAAACCAACACTGATACCCCAAACCTGCCCCAAAGAGATAGGACTCATGAATTCTTATTCCAAGATCTATGTTCTTTGTACCCAATCATGTTGCCTTTGAATGTCTCTGCAAGCTGAAGAATAATCAATTAATAAATATGACCCTTGTGTTTATCACCTAAAAGATCAAGTAGGAATTGTGAGTTCAGGTTACAATTTTCTTCTCTTTTTTGGAAAACAAAATTTAAAAAAAATATTAAAACAATTAAATATCACAGATTATCTAACTGATTCATGTGGAACCAGAGAAATCTCCAAATTTTGTTCTAACTTTTTGAGTGTTTTGAAACAGCTTTTTCAGAAGTTATAAACATCTGACTCACAGGCTACCAATTCATCCTTTTTTTGTGTGTTTCACCCATCAATGGCCATAGGAATTAAAAATGGAGCCCACTTCAGCATAAAATGTGAATCTAGTTACGTGAGCCTTTTTAAAAGTTCAGTGATAGGTAAAGAGCATTCATACCCACTGAATATCTTATCTCAGTGTTTCAGTGAGGTAGGATGATGGTCTTGCAAGAGAGATTATTCAACATGGTCTAGAGATTTTATTTTTAAGGTGAAAAAGTATCCTGCTATATGGCAAGGATAATGGTTTCTATATTCTCATGAAGGCAGTCAGTAGCTCTATAGAAAGGCCATGAAATGCATTGCCCTTTTCTTTCCAAAATGACTATTATATATATATAAATGAATTGACAATGGATTTAGTTTGCATATATTAATATTCACCCAAATTGTCTATTTTGGATATTAAGTAAGTTTTAGGATTTGGGCATTTGAAACAAGCTCTTTCTGAGTTACTTAAATTCTTGAATACATTTCTTGACATCAGAATATATCTAGGAGTTTGCAGAAGGAAAGCCCACTCAAAGCTCTTGTCATGCAGTAAAAATACTATTTCTGTATTTTACAACTTTAGAAGATAACTTTTTTCAGTTAAAAGACTACTTTGAGTGCTGATTTCTAGTCTGTTGTCTGGGCATGATTTCTAATCTTCCCAACTAAACTGGGAAGTAGCAATTACTAACCTCACTCATGAACATTATTTAGCTGGG
>PVKH010018182.1:0-15204 GCA_004027955.1 Chaetophractus vellerosus | reverse complement strand
GAGGGTGGAACCAAGAAAATGGCTGTTGGGCAAGCCTGTGGAAAGGGTGGGTTCCCATGTGGCCCCAAGGAGAAGAATCCATCATCTTGAAAATGACTCTCAGACTTTGAAATGGAATAGAGGACACCCTGCAATTTTGCTGAACTGCAGAGAATCCATGCCTTATGTTTAACATCTCAATTTTCTCCTTATGTTAATTTAATTTGTATATTTTGCCTTTCCTTTTGTGTTTTGGAAGCATTTAAATTGTTTTGTAAGTTTCAGAGTTCTCCAGCTAGAAGGAATTTTGCCTGAAGACCAACTGTATTTCTTTGAACTGATTTTGATATGATTTTGTACTTGCAATTGTTACTAATTTAGGGTTTTTTGAATATTGTAATGTATTTTTGGAATTCAGGGGGTGGAATGTAATGGTTTGAGTTTGATTTAATTATGAATTTCAAAAATATAGATTAGATTATGTTTGTAAGCTGGTCTGTTCATCTGGGCATGATTGAGTTGTGAGTAGGGTGTTAACTGCCAGGTCAGTGAGACGTTGAGCCCTGCCCCTCGGTGGGTGTGGTCTCAAGTAGAAAAGCAGACTGAGAGAAGCAGATTGAGAGCAGAGCTTTGGAGAAGGAGATTTGAAAAAGCAGTTCTGATGCTGGATTGAGCCGTTCGCCCGATAGTCCACAGCTGGCCTTGTGGAGAGATTCAAAGCATAGAAAGCCTCATCGTCTACAGCTGAACTCGTGAAGGAAACAGAAACTAAGCCCGGAGAGAAACACAGCCCCGGGAACAGAGGAACCTGGAAGCCTGAACCCTGGAGACGTCGGCAGCCATCTTCCTCCAACACGTGGACTCTGGTATGGGAAGAAATTTATGCTTTGTGGCCTGGTAAGCTTCTACCCCAAATAAATACCCTTTATAAAGACCGACCAATCTTTGGTATATTTCAAAAGGCACGCCTGTGGCTGATCAAAACAGTCTCATATCATCATTGAATAGCAAAAATTTATTCTGTCTTTCCTATTTGGATGCCTTTGCTTCTTTTTGTTGTCTAATTGCTCTAGCTAGAATTTATAGCACAATAATGAATAACATCAGTTACAATGGTCATCCTTTTCTTTTTTTCGGATCTCAGTGGGAAAGCTTTCGGTCTTTCACCTTTGAGGACAATTTTAGCCATTGGTGTTTCATATATGCACTTTACCATGTTGAGCATGTTTCCTTCTATTCCTATCTTTCAGAGAGTTTTTATCAAGAAAGGATGCTGTATTTTGACAAATGCTTTTTGTGAATCAGTTGAGATGAGCAAGTGACTTTTTTTCTTCTTCAATTTATTAATATGGTATATGACACAGATTGATTTTCTAGTGTGGAACCGATCTTCTATACATGGTATTAAATGCACTTGATCATGGTGTATAATAATTTTAATATGCTTTTGGAAATTCTCAGCAAATATTTTGTTGAGGATTTTTGCACTTATTCATTAGAGAAGTTGATCTTTAAATTTCTTTTTTTCATACTATCTTTATATGGGTTTTATATTAAGGTATAGTTGGTTTCATAGAATGTTCTTTGTTGCATTCATTCCTAATCAATATTTTGGAAGAGTTTGAGGAAGACTGATATGTGATCTTCTATAAATCATTGGTAGAATTCACCTTTGAAGTCTTCTGGTTCTCTGATTTTGATTTTTATAAGGTTTTTGATGACTTTCAATTTTTTTGCTTGTATTTGGTTTGTATGTGGAGGTCATCTATTTCTTCTAGTGTCAGAGTGGGTTGTTCATGTTTTTCTAGAAATTGTCCCTTTCATCCAAATTTTCTAGTTTGTTGGCATACAGTTGTCCATAGTATCCTCTTATGATCTTTTTTTCCTACAGTGTGAGTGCTAATGTCCCTCTCATCATTTCTGCTTTTATTTGCATCTTCTTTCCTTTTTCTTTGATTTTCTAGTAAGCATTTGTAAATTATGGTGATTTTCTCAAAAAAATGACTGTTGGTTTTCTTGTACTCTTAATTGTTTTTTTTTTTTGTTCTCAATTTCATTTATTTGTACTCTGATATTTATTATTTCTCTTTTCCAGCTTGGATTGGGATTAGGTGGCTGTTCTTTTTCTAGTTCCTCCAGGTGTGCATTTAGGTTTCCAATTTTACCTTTTTCTTTTTCAATGTAAACATTGTGGTCTATAAATTTCCCTCTTACGACTGCCTTTGCTGCATTCCATAATCCTTTATAAGTTGTGTCCTTATTTTCATTCCTCTTGAGATATCTACTGATTTCACTTGCAATTTCTTCTCTCACCCACTGATTATTTGAGTGTATTTTTATTTTGCATATTTTTCTTAATTTTCCTCTTTTGAGCTGTTATTGATTTGCAGATTCATTTCATTTTGATAAAGAAAGTGCCTTTTTTAATCCTGATCTTTTCTAATTTATTGATATAATACTTATGATCCAATATATGGTCTATCCTGGAGAACAATCAATGGGCATTTGCAAAGAAGGTATATCCTGTCCAATTTTCTATAAATGTCTTTTAAGTCTAGGTCATTTACCATTTTCCTCAAGCTCTCCATTTCTTAAATATCCTTGGTCCAAATGTTCTTTGCGATGCTGAGAATGCTGTATTGAATTCTCCAACTTTTATTATAGAAACATCTACTTCTATCTTCAGTTCTTCCAGTGAGTGGCTCATGGATTTTGAGGCACCTAAGTTGTTTCATAAATATGTATTATTATAATACCTTCTTCATTAATTTTCACTTTTATTAATATATAGTGCCTTTATTTTTACAACAGTGTTACATTAAAAATCTTTTTTTCTGATATTGGTTTCACTACTTCAGATATTTTTTTATTACAATTTGCATGGAATAACTTTATCCCATCATTTACTTTCAGCCTAATTGTGTCCTTGTATTAAGATACAAGGACTCTTGTAGACAGCACATAGATGACTTACATTTTAAAAATCTAATCTGTCAGTCAATTCTTTTGATTGCAGAGTTCAACCCATTATTGTTCAATTTTATTACTGTAAAGACATTATTTACTTCTTCCATTATATCCCTTGACTTTCCATTGTCATATCTAAGTATTTCCTCTCTTTTAACCCTTTTAGTTACCCTTATTTCTAATCTAAACTTCCACAATCTTATTGAAACCTCTCTATCCTGTCTTTTCGTTTAGGCTGCTGCCACCCTTTAGTATTGTAAGTTCAGTCACTTGGTTACAACTTTCTTAGTTCTTGTTTGCCTGTGAAGATTTAAACTCACCCTCATTTTTAAAGACAGTTTGCCAAATAAAGTATTATTGTTTGGCAGTCATTCTCTTTCAGTAACTTGAATATATCATGCCATTGCATTCTCACCTCCATGGTTTCTGATGAGAGCTCAACACTTCATCTCATTGCAGTTCCCTTGTAAGTGATATATTTCTTTTCTCTTGCTGCTTTTGGAATCTTCTCTTTATCTCTGGCATTTGACATTTGGATTAGGTCTATTTGAGGTTATTTTGTTTGTGGTGTGTTATCTTTCTTGAATATTTGTATTCATGTCTTTCATAAGATTTGGGAAATTTTCAGTCATCATTTACTCAAATAGTCTTTCTGATCCCATTTCCATTCTTTCCCCCTTCTGGCACAATGACAACACCTATGTTTGTCTGTTTCACATTGCCATTCAATTTCCTGAAAATTTGTTCCATTTGTCCATTCTTTTCTCTTTCTGTTCTCCTGTCATTTCAAGTTCAGATATTCTGTCCTTAATTAATTTTGTCTTCCATCAATTCAAATCTGCTGTTACATGCATCCAGGTTATTTTAAATCCCATCCATTCTTTCTTTCATCCCCATAAGCTCTGCTACTTATGCTCACCCAGTATCTTCTTAATAACCTTAATTTCTTTAGAAACATTTTCCTTTAACTCCTTGAATTGATTTATGAGATTTTTTTGGTGAGTATCCTTGATTACTTGTCTTAAGTCCTGTATCTCTTCAGGATATTTTCTTTGTTCCTTTGGGTGAGCCATATGTTCCTATTTCTTAGTATGGGTTTTAATTTTTTGATGACATCTAAGAATCTGGTTTGCTTTGTGATTTTACTTTGTTAAATCTCTCTTGCATGAGTTTTGTTTCACAGCTCCTCCTTCATTCAGTTTTTCCTAAAATTTTAATATTTCCCTGATTAAGTTATCAAAGAAGTGCTAAGGGCCCACTAATGGGGTACAGATCAGATCAACAAGGACTGGGAAAAAATGAGAGACAAGCCTTGGTTTCCTTCACTTTCCTGACTAGCCAGCAGATGGCGATATTCAGCAAACTTTTCTACAGAAATGGTCTTTCAATTTCCACTGACTCTATTTTCTGAGCCGGTGATTCAAAACTGGGCTGCGCTATGTTATCTTGCTGAAGAGAAACCACACTCAGCCTTATGCCACACACACCCCCTTCCCACTGAGGAATATGTCCTTTCCACTCTCTATTGGCTGCTCAGCTGCAGGTTTTACTGAGGTTGTTCACCTTGAGTATGGGGGATGGGTGGCATTCCCAGCCAGTAATTCAGGGTTTGCTTTTTGGCTCTTTCATCTCCTCAGTCCCTCCTGGATGATGCATGTGGCACTGTCTTTGTTTGCAGATCTCCACAGCAGGTCCTTCAGATAACTTCTGCCCTTTCTTCACTTTTTATAAGAGAGCTTCACCCGGTCTAAACTACTCCAATGCCATCTTACCAGAAGTCCCCTGACATTGTGTTTTCTTGAATCAGCACTTACCAGTTACTGTAGCCCTTTAACTGTTCTCCAGTATTGAGGAAGTGTAGTGTTTTTAAGATTCCTCTACTGTTTTGCCTTAGGGGGTTTGGAACAATGGTTCAAAGATAGCCCCCATTTATCTGGTGTAGCTGATCAAAAGCTGTGATAAATAATATGATCACACAATACTGAGCTAAAACTCCATCAATCACCTGACCTCCATAAGCTCTGACTCTAACTGGTGGACCACAGTGACGTTTTGAGTCTCCTGGAATTAATGTGATTTCTGAGGCATTGTCTAGTAATCCCTGAAATGTCTAATCATTTCCTTTTACCCAATGCACAGTTACTCTGTCAAAAGGCTGTAGGTCACCCTGGGGAAAGGTGGGAAGATTAACACTTTAACAGGAGCCTTCCCAAAAGGGTCCTGGCCTTCTCCTCATTCAAGGGGCTCTGGGTCTGTAAACTGTCTCACATCTGGGAATTGATTAAGTGACTATGATTCTCTGCATCTGTAATTTGAGTTAGGGTTTTGCTCACTCGACCTAGAACTCTTCTGTTTATACAGATCCAGAAGAAATTTAGTAGACTGCCCATGTATTTCACTTCTAGGTACCCAATGATCTATTCACCAATGCCATAAGTCCATGTGACTTGGATTATTCTGTGTGCTGCTTTGAAACTGGTTTTCATTGCAGTAGCCATGCCCACCTAGCCTTTGGCGATTAACTGCCGATACTTGACTTTTACCGGACACAAGAACTGATCATACCCATCATGTTTAAGGATTCCAATTCCATTACAGACCTCCCTACACTAATATCTGGACTGCAGTGAAGAGCAACCACAGAGCTCTTCAGAGAAGATGGATTTAGTCTTAAAAATTTATTCTTCATCGTCCTGGTTAATGGTGGGTCCTCTGGACATTCCTGGAGTGGGTGGGCAGATCTCAAATAGTAAATCCATTCTACCATTCTAATCTCTCTAAGCCTATGAATCCCATCATCTACTGTATACCAGGGCAAATGGGGCATCTCATCATCAGACATGCTAGGCCATCGTTTGGTCCATGTTTCAGTCAGCCACCCAAACAAACTATTAGAACCCTTTTTAGCCCCTTGATCTACAGTATTGAATCCAGAATTTCTCCTTAGTGGACCCATATCAATAAATTCAGTCTGATCCAACTTTATATTCCTTCCACCATTGTCCCATACCCTTAGGATCCATTCCCACACCCATTCCCCTGATTTCTGTCTATATAAGTTGGAAACTCATGCAGTTCTTTCAGAGCATAGCAAACTTCTTCATGGGTAACACCTTGTAATTCACGTTTGGGGGCTTGTTGTGATTTTAGTCTAATAATAGATGTCAAAGCCAAGAAGGGTGGTAGGGTTGGGTAAGGAGAAGGATTAGAGATGTCTTGCAGGCTACTGACCTCAAGGCATTCCTTTGCATTTTCTTCTGGTGAGACAGGATTAACCTCTTCAGGCAGGGGTTGGAAGACAGATTACTCAGGGGAGACTGGAAGTTGGGCAGGGCATGCTGGAGTTTGGCTGGTACCTGCCTTGTGGCTGGGAGGAGGTCCAGACTCTCTGGGGCAGGCTGGAGGCTGGGCAGTGCATGCTGAAGTTGGGATGCTACCTGCCTCAGGGCTAGAAAGAGGTCCAGACTCCCTGGTGCAGGCCAGAGGCTGGGCAGGGCAGACTTCCATTTGGCTGGTACCCACCTCAGGGCTGGAAGGAGGTCCAGACTCCCTGGGGCAGGCTGGAGGCTAGAGGATACAAGGTAGACAAGATGTGGTGCTCACAGGACAGGCCATCACAGGTTTAACTGGTAAAGTCTCAGCAGAATTTAGAGTTCCAATGTCCCCACCAATATTATCATCATCCCATATGTCTCCATCGCAATCCTCGGGGTTCCACTCCTTTCCAATCAATGCCTTCACTTTGACTGCAGAAACCCTGTGAGGTTGAGATTTTAGTTTCCTCTCTATTTCTGCTACTTGTACAATGAGAGTCTGGGTTTGATTCTAAGATATCTCAAGACTGTGGCTACAGGAGACAAAATTTTCTTTCAAGGCACATGTAGAAACCTCCATATCATTCATGTGGCATTTAAGTTTCAAATTTGAAGACTTTAACTCGGCTTTTTCTTTTGTAACTGTATCCAGAGTATCTAGGAGCAGCCAGCCAACATCATTATACTTTTTGGCTCCTCAAAATTCTGTTATGATGTTGAAAACACTCTCACCCACATCCTTGCTTCTTGTAAGTGTGGAAGTAGGGGAATTCAGTGATGCCATTTTGTGTATCTCTATTGGCAGCTCACACCATGGACTGTTAGCAACCTCTTCATTATTGGAAAGGGAGTCACTAGTACCATTGAGTCCAATTAGTGTAGACAGCCAACTACAAATCTCCCAGAACCACCTCAGACATACCATGTTTAAGACTCTGTTCCTCAAGAACCACTCCCAATACCAAGCTGTATTAGTCAGCGTTCTCTCAGGAAACAGAATCAACAGGAGATATCTGTCAATAATATAAGATTTTATGAGTCTTTCACATGACCATGGAGATGCACAAGTCCAGGTACTGCAGGCAGGCTGCAAGCCAGGGGCTCCGATGAAAGTCTGATGAAAGGAACTTGATGAGTTTCTCAGAGAAGTTGGCTGTCCAAGGACAAGCTAGGAAATTCTTGCTATATGTTGAAATCACTTCCCGTTTTAAGGCATTCAACTGATTGTATAAAAGCATCACCCATTGCTGATGCAGTCTCCCTGACTGATGCAGATATAATCAGCCATCCATGCAGTAAACTCACCGGTGATTGAATTCCATAATTGCTTGTGTATTACAATTAGCCCAGTGCTTGCTGGGCCAAATACCTGGACACAATTTCCTGGCCAAATTGACACACTAGCCTAACCATCACACTGACTAATACAGAATTTGGTACCAGAAGTGCGGTAGTGCTTTTCAAATTATCAAAATGCTGGAACGGTTTTATAAATGGTTAAGGGGTATTTCTTGTAGGAATTGTGAGAAGCTTGACAGAAAAGGCCTAAATAGATTTGAAGAGACTGTTGATATGGATACTAAAGAGATTTCTTATGATACCATAGAATTAAATGATGAAACTATTATTGGACATTGGAGGAATAATGATCTGTGTTTTAAGGTAGCAGAGAACTTAACAAGATTAACTCCTGGTGTTTTATGGAAGACAGAATTTGAAAATGGCAAAAAGTTACTTGGAGAACTTTCCAAAGTAAACTCAGAGAATGCAGCTTGACTTCTCCTTGAAGCTTATAGCAAGATGCTAGATGAGCAAAATAAGCTGAGAACTGAACTGTAGGGTCAAAGAAAACAGAAACAGATTCTGGAACTTCCAAGACATTGGAAATCAAGCTCCCTGACAATAGTGCCCCATTTGTGGACTTAACTAAACTTGGAACTTGTAAATCAGGATTGAAGATGCAGTTATCTCAGAAAGACTTGTGGAAAGTCTTAGTGTCTGATGGCTTGGACCCCTGCTTCTTGCATACTAAACTAAGGAGCTTTTTGAGAGAGCTGTATGAAGAAAATCACTGTCAGCTTGGACTAAAAGGGACATGGTAAGGAGAGACTGAAGGAGAAATTATTTGAAGAGGGAAACCATGGAAGCGGAGATACGGAATTAAGATATCACCTTAGGCAAAGAGAGGAACCCCGCCCATATGTTCAGAGAGGGTGAGTTTGCCCCAGCAGTTGAAGAGGGTGTATGTTCCTACCCAATATTTTGGGAAAGTTTTCCTGCCCCAGGCTGAAGAGTGGGTGGATCACATTCCTCAAGGGTTAAGGCCCTTAAGGTCAGCACGCTATAGTTCTGAGAGGGGTGAACCTGTCCCTGATAAATTAGGAATGGCCAGGAGCTGAACTTATTGCTGTGAGAGAGTTGAGCTTGTATGTCAATAATTAGGGAGGGTGTTGTCTTCATGTCACTGTACTAGGGGGGCTAAGGCTCTAACCCAAAGATTATGTGAAGTGTGGCAATCACCACAACACTCTTGGAGGGTGGTCTGGAGCTTGGTCACCACCCAGATATTTGAAGAGGCTGGAACCAAGAAAATGGCCATTGGGCAAGCCTGTGCAAAGTGTGGGTCCTCATGCGGCCCCAAAGAGAAGAAGCCATCATCTTAAGAATGACTCTCAGACTCTGAGATCTAATGAAGTATATCCTGGAGGTTTACTGAAATGTGGAGGATTGACTCATGCTTCCCTCCAAATTTCTCCTTGTAATGAAGATATTTATCCTTTTTCTGTCCATTTTTGTATTGGAAGCAGATAAACTCTTTTGTAATTTCAGAGGTCTACAGCCAAGTAGGACTTTGCCCCAACAGAAACTGTATTTATTTAAACTGATTATATGATTTGGTACTTGGTATAGTCACTGAAATAAGGCTTTTTGAATATTGCAATGTCTTTTTGGAATTCAGAGGGTGGAGTTTAGCAGTTTGGCATTATTTATGGTTTCCAAAAATAGATATTACATTATGTTTGTGAACTGGTCTTTTCTTCTGGGCATATTAGATTATATTGGATTCTGAGGTTTACTTGATCAAATAATGATTAAGTCTTTGATAGGGCCACATCAGTAGGGTATTGAGTCTCCATCCCTTGGTGGGTGGGGATCCACAAATAAAAGCTGTGGCAAAGGACAGATTTGAGTTTTGATGTTGGAATTTTTGAGATGGAGCCCCAGGAATAAGCACACAGAGGAGCTTGGTCATGAGGAAAGATAAAAATGCCCTGGGGGGAACCAGCTGTGGCTCAATTGGTAGGGCTCTGGTTTACCACATGGGAGGCCCCAGGTTAAGTTCCCAGGGCCTCCTGGAGAAGGCAAGCTGCTGTGAGCTGACTCAGTGGGATGCCACAGCAGGGGGAGATAAGCAGACACATATAAATGCAAAAAAGCAATTGAGCACAGCAAGCACAAGCAGCAAGCAGGGCATATATAAATAAATAAAAATAAATCTTAAAAAAAAAGCCCTTGGAAGAGAAATAAACCATTTGCCTGATAGTCTACAGCTGGCCATTTGGAGATAGCAGAAGAGTGAGCTCAGAGAGACACAAGCCTCAGGAGGAGAGGAATCCTGGAAGCCTGTATCCTCACAGACATTGGCAGCCATCCTTCTCCAACAAGTGTCAAGAGACTTTGGTGAGGGAAGAAAGTTATGCTTTATAGCCTGTAACTGTGGGCATCCACCCCAAATAAATGCCTGTTATAAAAGCCAACAGATTTTTGGTATTTTGCATCAGCACCCTTTTGGCTGATTAATACAGAGAGTAATGGGAATTTTCTTCCACTGCTGACAGCAGTATAAACTGATTTCCTTTGAAAATCATTTGGCAATAGCAAAAATAATTTGGTCAAACACATTTCATAAAACCCAGTAATCACATTCCAAGAATTATACTTTCTGGAATATGCACAGACATATACAAGGAAACATATGCATCATTAGTCACTGTAGCGTTGTTCAAAATAAGAAAACATTTGAAAACACCTTGTCTTCATTTGCTAAAAGTTGCTAGGAGCAAATTAACAGAAAAATGTTGACTCTTATACTAGGAATTTATTAGATTAAAAGCTTACAGTTCTGAGGCTGTGAAAATGTTCCAATTAAGACATCATCAGAGATACTGTCCCACCAAAGGTTGGCTGCTGGTGATTCAGAACTACTGTCATGTGGCAAGGCACAAGAGTGGCTAGTCTCTGCTGAAGTCTCTGCCTTCCCCACCTTTTTCCCTAAGCTTGGGCACATGGCTTGTCTCTCCCATCTCCTCTGGGCCTCATCTCTTTCTGCCTTTCATGGGCTTCTTTCCATGACTCTGTGCTCCACTGATTCCAGCCTCTTGGGATTTCTCCATTTATGCTGCTTTTCCCTATGTGTCTCTTCTTTCAGTCATCCATTTATAAAGGACTACAGCAATAGGGTCATGACCAACATGGGGACATACCTCACTGAAGCAATTTGATCAAAGGGACCCACAGACACAGGAATGGATTAACTCCAAGAACGTGATCCTTTCTGGAATCCACAAAATGTTCCAAACTGTCACACCCACCTCAATGGAAAAAAAAATATTTGTACATTTTAGTTAAAAATCTATGGATTAGTTATCAATCATGATCATTTTCTTCTCATCCTCTATCAACCTTTCCTTAATTTTTTCTCTCCTTTTACCACTTTGTGTTGAGTTCAGATCTAGTTTCCATTTCATGAATTCTCTCTTTATTGGTGTCTAATCTACTATTTAATGCATAAAGATTATAACTTATATTACTATTTCCATTAGGTTTTGATTTTAACTAATTTGTTAGTATCATATATTTCCTTGCATTTTCCATTCCTTACTTTATACATCCTATCTCCTTAAAGAATAATTTTTTTCATTGCCTCTCTATTCTGAGAGGTTCTTGGGTATCTAAACCAGTTATTTGTTATGTCTTCTAATTCTTATTAGAGCATTTTTCCCATTCATTTCTTATTTTCATATTGTGAGCTCAATTTAGGCATAGCTTGATATATAGGAATCTTTAAAAAGTATAACTGCAGTACCATTTTCCCTAAGAGTACCACCAGTTCAGATTCACTTTTTAAGTTAATTTCTCCTTTTGAGGTCTTAGGATATTTGAGATAAAATAAAATCAAAGTGATAAATGACAGACATCATAGCCCATGGATCTATTAGTGGGGTGGAACATTTAAGTACACCTCACTCAGAGATCAGGATAAGATGGAAATTGTGGTAGCTAAAGGAAAGAAAAGTAACATCCAGGATGACAGACATGAACTATTATTTCATGGGAGTTTCAGGACTTAGGAAAAACATTTTAACTTTTTAAAAATTTTTTTCTGTGGATTTATAATCTTTATTTTTAATTTCATGTTTATTTTAGGGAGATAGAGATAAGCAATTTAAAAAATTTGAAATCATCAATATTGTCACCAGACTTGCACATATATGTTTGCCCAAGCACTAATTTTACATTGAAAAATATTTAGGAAATTTTTGCAATAAAATGTCAGGTTCAATTGGGTGGCACAATTAAGTGCAATTACACATACATGTAAAAAATAGTGTATAAAGTAGTATCCAACTATGCATGTTTTATAATGTTTTCTCCATTCAACAATATACTGTGTATATTTGACCATTGCAAAACATATCTGTCTACCTGTCTATCTATTTCTCTATCACTATCCATCTATGTCTGTGAGTGTGTATTATGAGTATTTGGAAAATATTCTATTATGAAATATCATATATAATGATTTATCAAACAAATATTCTACTGTTGGATATTAATATTGTTTCTATTTTTCCAAGTATACATATCACTTCAATAAACTCTTTCAATGAACAATTCTGAACGATGCTGTGACAATTTTCAAAAATATCTCTACTGCTTTCTTCAGCAATGTACCAAGAAACAGTGTAAAAAGAGTTTATTCTACCACTGAACAGTTAAAGCTCCCATTGCTAACATGGGAATTATAATTTCATTTTTGCCTACATTTCAGATGACAAAGATATTCAATTATTCTTTAATATATATGTTTGACTGTCCATTCGTTTTTTAAAATATATTTTTTCTAATAGATACTTAGATTATATAAAATGTTACATAAAAAAATATAAGGGATTTCCATATGCCCCACTCCCCACACCTCCCTTTTCCCCACATTAACTACTGCTTTCATTAGTGTGGTACATTTATTGCAATTGATGAACACATTTTGGAGCACTGCCACTAAGGATGGATTATAGTTTACATTGTAGTTTACACTCTCTCCCACTCAATTCTGTAGTTGTGGCAGGATATATAATGGCCTTTATCTGTCATTGTAATGTCATTCAGGACAATTTCAAGTCCCCAAAGTGCTCCCATATTATATTTCTTTTCCCCTCTCCCTGCCTTCAGCATCTCCAGTAGCCACTGTCTCCATATCAATGACATAACTTCTTCCATTGCTAGAATCACAGTAACTCTATAGTAGAGTATCAGTAAGTCCACTCTAGTCCATACTTTATTCCCCAATCCTGAGGATCCTTGGATGGTGCTGCTTACTCCACCTGTAATTGAGAGAGGGCTTTGATCACATACAGCAAATGGTTGGGATGCTCTTGCTTGCAGTAGTAGACTCTCTCAGTTCCTTGGTATGGTGGTTGTACATCCTCACTTCCTTGTTAGTTGTCCTGGGTGAGTCCAATGAACTGAAGAGTAGGTGTTGCACCTCTGCTGAAGCTCAGGGCCCAGCTGGCACATGTCCATTTGTTTTAAAAGATTTTAAACTGGTAACTAAACGGCCCAGATTTTTTCTCTTCTTAACTTGAACACTTTTTCCTGCTGGGTTGTTCAGCTCTTTCTATGGTTTGTATGTTATCATTCTGAATCGATAATGTAAAAACTTTAAATGGCATATCTGTAGTAAATATTTGCCTTTTTTATGCTTTTAACTGTTGTTTATATTTATGTAATAATTTTACATTTGGGTTGTCACCAGAAATCCTTTCTTGCATGGTTTTCATGCTCACTATAACAATTTTTCTATTATTTTTTTAAGTGACTTAAACAGCACTAAACGTTTGGCTCCCTCATTCCTTTTCAGCCCCTCCTTGGTGATTTCTATTGCTTATTTTACTTTCTGTAAATATTGAATTGATTCCAGTTTCTGAAATTTAACATGTCTTTTTATTTTTTCCAGGTGATACCAGGGATTAAACCTGGGACCTCATACATGCAAAGCAGGTACTCAACCTCTGAGCTACTACTGCTCTTTCAACATGCTCTTTCTAAATATCCAGTCTTTTTTTGGTATAAACATCATTTATTGAATTTCCTATAATAAATTAATTTTTTATTTGTTACAAGATAACAGGCTCACTATGTACTTATTCCCTGACAACATATCTATCACTGCTACTTCTGAGTACAATTTTCGTGGTCACATAAAAATGGCAGGAAAATAATATAGTCAAAGCACAATTTACATTCATGAAATAATTGAGAAAATGAATCTACTGAAATTAATATATCATTACTAAATTGTCAACTTATTGAACTATAGTCATTAATTTATGTGTCCCTCTTTTAAATCATTCATTTATTCAACAAATATTTATACAACCTTTAGTAAGCAATTGACACTGTTTTCTAAGTTAGGCTAGAATAAAGGCAAATTAATATGAGACTTACTAGGAAGGAACAGTGGGGTCAGTGGCTGATTAGACATGAAAAAGAACCAGAGTTCAAGATGCCTCATACATTTCTGGCTAAAGAAATTATGTGGGTAGTGGAAATTCCAATATTTATAACTTCATTATTTTTTCTTGTTTCCTTGTCAATTTTAGAGGGGCACTTGTAGGAATTTCCATACTGTGGAAGGAATACGGAATGTGAAAATGATAAACACACCTCCTCTAACAGGGGCACACACTTCTGATCTCTGAATGACCCCAATGTCGCCATGCCAACACAGTGGGGATGCAATCCATAATGACCACTGCAAATTCTCTATGGTGGTATGGAAGCCTACTCTCCATCAGTAAGACAGTCGTTTTCCTTTCTACACAGACAAAGTGGAAAGCCTTTAGGAAAGAACTCAAAACAGCCAGGCTAGGCCCGGACCCCTAGTAAGACCCCGCGCCCTTTACCCGCCCACGTGCCGCCCGTGAAAGCAGCGCTCCCAGCCCAGCGCGGACTGGCTTGGTCCCCAACCCGAAATGGGGTCGCCCAGGATTGGCTGCGGCGTCACTCACCACTTCCAGGTACCCGCGCAGCCCCGGCACGGTGAGTGAGCAGGGACTTTACAGCGGGAGCGGGATGGGCGCTCTTGAAACGGAATAAGGGCAAGTGTCGCTCCCCCACTTTTCCGCGCTTATGAGGGGTTCCCCGCAGGCCCCTGTGCCCCGCACCGAAGCCAAGTTTTGTCCGCACACTTACCGCTACCAGTGCGGGGAACGCGGGCGTGGTGAAGTCGCGGGCTGCGCACGCTCGCTCAGCTACCCGCCCGCAGGGAGGTCCAGATAATCCGTCCCTCACTGCACTCCTGGATTCCCCGGCCGCATCTCGCCGGAACACGTGCATCAGGTCAGTGTGGCTGCGGTCCCAAAACACCCAAGCTCTTAATACCGCCGCAGCCAAG
The DNA here is from genome assembly GCA_004027955.1 of Chaetophractus vellerosus. Taxonomy (NCBI): domain Eukaryota; kingdom Metazoa; phylum Chordata; class Mammalia; order Cingulata; family Chlamyphoridae; genus Chaetophractus; species Chaetophractus vellerosus. Next base: position 267 of record PVKH010018182.1, on the reverse strand, counting down.
CCCCGGAACTGGAAGGAACTTGAACAGCCCAGCGCCCACAAGCTCCAGGGGCCAAAGAGGTCTAAGCGCATTCTGGGACATGGCGCCCCAAAGAGGGCGTGACCCACACCAGACGGACAGCGCCGGCCAGCCCATTAAGGCTCGGTCCGGCTGCCACGCGGGAACACGCTGGCAGTGAGGGGTTCCGAGGGGCGGGGGCGGGTGACTGACAGGGCGCCCCCCAAGGGGAATGTGAAGCGAATCTCAGGGCCAGCCCAGGCTTGCAGG
>PVKH010018181.1:0-15209 GCA_004027955.1 Chaetophractus vellerosus | reverse complement strand
GGAGAAAAAAGGTAAATAACTTATATGGAAAAGAAAACTAGATTATCAGACTTTGGTAGCAAGATCACATGCTAGTAAAAAATGAAATAGCATATATTTAAGTTACCCGAAGAAAGTGTGGAATAAGGATTTTATATCCTTCAAAACTGATAAGAATGAAGGGCACAAATAAATAGTTAACATGCAAGAACTCAGGGATCATTGTTCCCATGAGATGATTCTTAGGAATCTATTGGAAAACGAGTTTCTAACAAACAAAATGCCTAGAGAGACACTGACATATGGAATGATGGTAAACATTTAAAATATACTTACATATAGAACTAAGACTAAAAAGGGGGTAAACAGGAAAGAGTATAGAACGTAATGGCTATATGCCCCGACAATGGAGATATCGCACAAGTTTTCAAAAGCATGAGAGAATAGGCAGAGCATCTGCAAAAATGTTTTAATGTTCTCAGTAATCATATTGGTGGTAGCATTATCGCCTTAACCAGGTTGATGGGCTGACAATATGACATAACACAAATGAGTGAATATGGTAAACTCTAATTCTATCTTCCCCTATGTCACTGAGAACCACGAATATCATTGGGGGGAAACATAGAGAAGATGTGATAGAGAAAACATTACATAAAAGCTCATCAGTCTTGAATTTGAAATATCAATATGAACCCATTGCCTGTTTTATCTTTAAATATATGTATACACTTTTGAATTCTGTTCACTAAAACGGTCTAGCAATGAGCATCACTTAGCACCCATTCTACAGTCTTGAAATACAATTTCTAACTAAAACACCCAGGGAGCTGTGGAGAAACGGCTGATTCCAGGCCTGGAAGAGGAAATGTAGCAGATGACACTGGAGCATCGTACCACACTGGCTAGCCAGGAAGCTATCAGAGCCTGCTAACATCATGTCAAAATGACTCAGGGGCTGATCTGAAGAGGCTCCCACTGGCCAAAGATGGGACGATTTGAGCTTTAATTACAATGGGTTGAAGTCCATTAAATCTGTTTAAATCCACGAGTTCTTAATCACATTTCTTTTAAAAATAATTGATCACCTTTGTAAGACAATAGGGAGCTGATTTCTTAGATTGAGAACTAGTAAATAACACAAATATTTGAGCATGTATGCTTCCTTTCTTGATGAACATCATCACTGAGTAACTGCATAATACATGAGGTGGTTCTTTACTGACTAAAGAAATAAAAAAGAAACAGTAGAAATAGAAAATCACAATTTTCAACCTCCATGAGTGAATATAGGCATTAAGCATGAAGGCTGCCAAGATCATAAAGAAAGAGATGAGATATTTTGTGCCTCTTGCAATCATACCAAGCATCACCTATACTGCTGCCAAAGGATCAAACTTGACTTTGGATCTGGCAGCAAATTTACAGGAAATACAGAGCAAAGAGGAACATGCTGAACTGAAGGGGCAATTAGTATGCGATCAGCAAAGGCAGACGAGGAAATTATAAGTCACACAGGCTAGGTGGCACAGCAGATAGATTGTGAGGAAAGGAAAAGAAGGGAGGACAAATCTAAAAATTAAAAGAGATTTAGAAAGACATATATTAAAAAGAATAGGTGAGACTAAACTATAGTGTGCAAGGACATGCACATGAGTGGGGGAAAATATTTTGGAAAACCCATGAGAGCAAAAAGTCATGATCCTGGCTATTTGCAGGGACAGAGAGAAGAGAGAGCAGGATGAAGCTCATGAAAGGATTCTCTGGAGCGCCTGACAGTCTTACTTGGCCTGCGTCGTGCTTACTTTACAAAAAACTCACTAAGTCATGCCTTTATTTTTGCATGGTTTTCTATATCTATGCTATATTTAGAAAGAAAATGATTTTATAAATATTAGATCTTTATATGTGACTGCTTTTCATAAGGAAGAAATTGAGCCCACAGCCAAAGCCTCCGTGATGGAATCCCAATCAGAGGAGCTCAATGGAAAGTGGGAAAGTGCTTGACATGACACATGTAGGAAATACACTGAAAGGAGAGCTGTAGAGACAGTAGGGAGAAGGCATTATTCTTGTAGAGAAAGAGCAGTAAATTGTTATTTACCGATATCGATAAGAAGAAATCCTTGAGGCTCTATGATTACCAGGCTTTTATAGTGGCTCCATAGGCAGAGGAGAAAGGTAAAGAATATTCAGCCCATTATTCATTTTTAATCAATTATGTATTCTGTAGGCATAAATTCAGAGTTTATAAATTATTGAAGAAGGAAAGAATGTACTATATCTTTAAAGCACTGAGCTCTTCAGGGTAGAAAACCACATAAAGCCAACCAAAATGACCTCAGGGATATCAAACTATCCTAAAGTTAATTATGATTAAATTTACTGGTGTCTACCACTACATACGATCACATCCAAAATGCCAGAGGTAAAAAATAAACATTATAATCTATGATACATGGTCAGTGATTTACCTTGAGACCTATGAGCAGAATTCGTTACATGAAGGCATGAAGGAAGATACAATGCTGTGAACTAGAATCAACCAATGTCCCGAGGAAATGCAGGAATGAGTAGAACATCAGCTATTACTTACCACATAAGTCATGGTCTCAAGTGAAGCAGAATTAATTGTAAACTAGCATACATACAGAAAAATCGCTGCTACTTAAACTAAGGATGAAGAGGGAAAATTAGAATTAAATACCAGACTAGTGTTCATCTGTCAGTTTAAATCGAGAGCAGCTTACAGAAATTCAGGAAAGCACAGTGGCAAAGTTAACACTTCCATGACTCCACTCCTATTCTGTGAGCCAAACTCTGGGTATAGAAGAAGACAGAGCTGAAGACCCCAACAGCCTTACCAGAAATTAATCCAGCTTAGTGATACCAGGACCATCCAGAGTTTTAATTTGGCCATAAGCTTCAAATTGTCCAGGTAAAGGTTTATTAAGGTTAAAAGAGCCAAAAGGAATTGAAATGTCTCGTCTTGTTTCAGTCCTATTTAGGATAATTTATACGGCAATTATGAAGACAGAAAGAGGAAAACAATTAGCAAATGCGTCCAATAGACACATCAGTGCCAAAATGGAAAACGAGTAAACAAACTCAAGGACTGACTTCAAAAATAAACTTCAAGGAAATTTAGAAAGCCGTCTTATCATTTCATTCTCACGTCTTCCCAAATTCTGTCAAGTGCTACCAGTGCCAAAACCCTGTTGTCATCTTTAATTTGTCTTTCTCCTTTGCTCCTTGCATATTTTTCAATTCCTCTTGAACATCTAATCCTAGCCCTCCACCAATTGATGTCTGCCATAAATTACATTAACCTCTACTCCCCAGTGTGACTCTTCCACTTCAGTAAGATCCTTCTCCTTGTGTACCTTTCCCACTCCCACACAGGACACACAGGGTGTCTTCTGCCTCCCTAATCTACAGTAACAGCCATGCTCACTTAATCTTTGCTATTCAAGTCGTAAATATTCTTCACATCTTCGTCAATGATTTCACCAAACACTACCTCCCATGTTGCTCTCTCATCTCTTCATAATTTTGCTATTTCCTAGAACAGCTCATTAGGTTTCAACAGGCTTAACAGTTATAAAGTTTTTCCTCATAACCAGCTTACATCTCTATCCATTTAGCTTCCACCCATTAGTCACTATTATACTTTTAAGTATAATAAAGAACAAATTGGATCTCTCTTGTATATTGCAAATTTTTAAGATTTCAAGAAGCCTATCCAGTTGCCCTCAAATCTCAAGATAAATGTATACCACGTCCCTTTAGACATTCTGATGTCACCCCTTCAAGTTTACTCACTGTATTAAGGGTCTCCAGAAAAACAAAACCAACCAGACATATATATCTTGTATACTAGATAGATAGATATATATTTAAATATTAAGGGATTTCTTAGGAATTTGTTCACACAACCATGGGGGTTGGCAAGACCAGATGCCATAGGACAGCTGCAAATTGGGAACTCAATGGTGACAGTGAATTCCCCAGGAGAAGCCTCAAGTTGGGAACTCCAGTGAAGGCAAATTCCCCAGGAGAAGCTGGCTGGCTTTAGTAGAAACAGAAATTCTTTCTGATTGCTGAAACTCTCAGTTCTCCCTTCAAGGCCTCCAACTCTCTATGAGGAGATTCCTCTCATTGCCGAAGGCAATCTCTTTAGTGATTGTAGATGAATCAGCCCTAGATGCAATCAGCTTACTAATTATTTAAACTCTTAAAATCCTCACAGCCACAATCAGGCCAGAGCTTGCTTGACCAAACACCTGGACCCCATGAACTTAAATATCACATCACTGTCCTGGTAATCATATACTACTTTTGTTTTCTACTCGTTCAGAAGTGTGTCAGCCATTCTGAAGACCATTGACCCAGAAAATGAAAGAAGTTTCACCAAGCTCAAATATTAAGACACTATATCTCATTCCTTTATTTCTTTTGTTTCTTCATGGTATCTAATGTAATCAAGCTGGTTTTCAAATATTCCTCTAAAATTAGTTTTCAATGTATTATCCACTAAAACTTGAATGCTTCTAAGTATAAATTAATTTCTTCAAAGAACTCACCTTCATTATAATAAATGCAAAGTTACCAGAATTACTTCTCAGAAAAAAAAGAGTAAAACCTTTCTTGGGAATTAGATGTAAATATGCCACAAATATCCAGGCATTTCATGTAACAATAAATAAGCATGGGGGAAAACGGTATATATAGCATCAGAAAGTTTTGTGAACACTGGCTAGACAACATTTGAAATAGTCTTGTATCTACTTCAGCAGTTAGGATTTTTGTACTTTCCAGTTAATTCAATATTTTTTCACTCATGCTTCAGATTTCCACAACTCTATAGTGATGTTCACATGGAGTGTAGAAACAAATCAATGACATTTCTCTGGACAAGCTAAACCACTACGTGGTCAGAAGTTTCAGACCAACCATTACCACTGATCGTAGTCTGACCACAGTTGGTAGTGCTGGGAGGTCAGCCCCTCTCTGGTTGTTTTTTAGAGCATTTTGCATCTCATTTTACTAATTTTACTTTCCAATTATTACTCTCCAGCCATTGCTTAAATTATCTGTTTCTCCATAAGGAATGACATTTCCTTTGGCTGAGAAACTAGCGCCATCAGAGTACATTAGCAGTGATGAGCCTCACCAAGGGCAAAGCAGTGGCTGACTTTCCTCTTTTGGCAGGCCCACCCAGGAGGCATGGAGCCAGGACCAGCGGCAATTACCGTCAGAGTGGCCCAATTGCCACAGCTCTGATGGCACGCTGCATAGGATTACCAGTCTCGCATTACATAGCCTCATTTCAATTCACCAAAACAAATGGTGCCACCAAAACCTACCCACAAATTCCCTACTTTCAATAACTCCACGATGAATTTCTCTGTCCAACTCAATGATGCATGCCCGCCAAGCTCAGTTAATGATGGATGGAGTCATTAGCATTTTATTTCTACATTGAACCTGAAGCCAAAGCATATGGTCTGACAGATGTTCCATCAATGGGCTCTATTTGATTTCCCATGTAGGTGTCCACTTATACTGGACTGCCATGAAAGAATACCAATTTATAAGTTACCATCCAATCCCAGTTTCAATCTTTACAATCCTCAAAAGTTAGGAAGTGCTCTGAAAACAGAACACTCAGGACATGCTTTTTTCCTATATTTCAGCTTAGACTAATGATTACAAATTACCTTTTCAACCCAATCAAATCACTTGAAATGAAGAAGGACAAAAATGCAGGTAATGTTTGTAGGCTAAGGCCATCTACAGAATATTTAGTACTGCCATTTATCTGGTTATTTGATAAATTGCTTCATATATTCACTTTTTTGCCTTATTTGTATTTTATTTAGGTACAAATTATATACAGGGCTTTGGACACATCTTAACTTTTGACAAACATATACACACCTACAGAAGCAACATTTCAACAAAGATATAGAACATTATCCCAGAAAGATCTCCCTGCCCACTGTTCTAATTTATGTAACCATAGACAAATTTTTTCTCTTCTGGAAATGAATATAAATGTAGTAATTCAGTGTGCACTCCTTTATGTCTGTCCTCTTTCCCTGAACATAATGTATGATGTGAGAGTCATCCACGTTGTTACAGGTATCAGTGCTTCATTCTTTTATTATTTCTGAGTAATGTTTATTGCATGAATACACCACAAATTGATTACCCATTCCTATTTATGGACATTGGTGTTCTTGATATTACTGGTTGTTACAAATAAAGCTGTTAAAAACATTTTTGTAGAAATCTTTAAGTGGGCACATATCTTCATTTCTCTTGGGTAAATAATTAAGAGTGGAACTATAGATCATATTTTAGGTATTTGCTTATACAGTCACTTTTTCTAGTAATCACTTTATCTACTCTTCATATTAATATGAGTTGCAATAAAAAAGAACATGATTAACATTTTTAACCTACGGAAATGTACAACCTAGTTTTTCTTTTTCCTACGAGAAAATTATTTTAAATTGCTCAGGAATATAACCAGATGTTTTTATTATTTATTTCAGTAAAAATTATACTTCAAAATTTCATATGTGACCTCATTTCCTATAACCTGTATTTTACAATAAGTTTGAGTCATAAATGACAAATAGCACTGGCAGTTCCTTAGGAATACAATTAATATGGCTTAATTAGCAAAAATGTTTCAAAAATTGAAAAACATCTAGACATGATGAGAAAATATTTAGCAAATTGTAAAGGATAAACAATGTTACCTGTTTATATCTGGATTACATGCTTCTTCATTGAGGTTTCAGAATAGACAAGGAATTTGGAAATTTTCTAAGGATAACTAAGGACTTTTCCCTGTCCCTTACTCTACCTGAATAAAGAGCATAACACACTTTGTAAAACTATATTCCATAAAACTACACAATTTCACTCTATTTCTAGCCTGTTGGCATTCAATAGATTTCCAAAAATGTTCATCAGAGTTGTTTTATATATCACTACTTCATTTTGGCATGCATCAAAAGGTCAATTCAGTTTGTATATTTTGTGATTGTTTTCTAAATATCTAAAGTGAATGATCTACCTCTAAGTCAATAATTATATACTCTGAGATATTTCAGGAAAGGACACTCCCTAAAATGTACCCTTATGAATTATCATCCAAGATTAGCTCAAATAATCCATTAAGTATTTGCTTTACTTTGCTCCATTTTTCAATTACCCAATTTGCATGTCATTTTAAGCAATTAAAATATATATATATTTTTTAACCTAGAGAGAACAAACAAGTGGATTTATTCTCTAAATATATTTCCATACATAAATTATTTTAAGCACCCAATTCTATTAGGTATTTTGATCAGTATTTTTCATAAGTTATTTTATATCACTTTTCCTTTAAAACAGAAAATTGGCAACTTTGCTAACTTTATTACTTCACCCACGTTAAGACAACATTTTACTAATGGAAGTTCAATATTATATATTAGTGATCTGAAGGACACAACCAGTTGATAACCAATTTTTATTTCAATGGAATCTGGCAGGTGTAAAAGCTACTCTATTATTCTATTACTTCTGTGGTACGATACTGTGATCTTTCATTGAGTTGATTCGAGTACATTCATTCTCAGTACATTCAGCAGATATTGCAAGCAATTGTCCTCACAATAACACTTAAGAGGTCATTTTTCCTGATACAAAACTAATAACATAAAAGTTTTCATTCTTTCATCAAACAATAAAGGGTGATCAAGCCGATGTTTCAGGCCATCAAAAATAATGTAAAGACCTAGTGAAGAATCTTACAACTGAAAGAGATTTTAGTCTCTATTGTAAACTTAAGACCACTTTTTGGATATCCTGATAAAACTTTGACTAGATGATATTAAAAAAACAAAACTATAGAAAACAATCAGAAACTCATTATGCTATATCCACTGTCCATTGACTGATCTGTGGAAAATCAGTTGGTTTTCCTTTTATAGAAAAGGAAATTGAGGCCTGCAACAGTTAAATGAATTCTGTACATCAACAAAATTAACCAGGAAAAGGAACAGGATTGAGAACTGGGTCTCCTGATCTCTAGGGCACTTGTTCAACACCAGGTTAAAATAACCTGACATCCATTTGCATACGTTGGTTGGCAGACTCACAATGCAACCAGGATTCTTATGCTTTATTAGGTTTTTGCTATTCTGAGCAAAAGATGTGTGTATTTTGTAAGCCATATTTAATTAACTATCATTAGCCACTTTCTGATGGATGCTTTATATAAATATATATCATAGCATATATGATCAATCTTACCTGATTCATTGTTCAACAGCATTACCATAAAGAAAGTTTTAATTTTAATTTTAATTCTAAAAATCTCTATACTTAACTGATAGGTTTTTGATATTTCATGAACACTGAGAAGAATGATTTAAAGAATAAATTAAGGCAATTTATGTGTTATTATTGAAAAAGAATAGCTTTTGAATGAATAAGGTAGATCTGTAAAGTACTGAGGAAAATGGCCATGTCATGACAATCTCAAATCTCAAAGTCAAAGAGAAATATACAAATTCACTTTCCTGTGGCAAATGCAAGGAGAGTGAAGGGGAGAGAAAAAAAGAAAGCAGAATCGCAGTCTTACAGAGTATTTTCTCTCTCATATTTGCCAAAAAAAAAAAAAAAAAATGGCAGGAGGCAAATTTTAAGAAAACATGAATAAATGAGCCAACTTTATTCAACTTACAAAGTAGGAAATGAAACAAACAAAAGATGAGCAGTATTTTGACTGCAACCCACTCAGACCAGCAGGGTCCAGAGAAGTCTTTGTTGCTTCAGGCAGCTGGTGTCTGAGGATACAAAACCCTTTTTTATTTCAATGTCACATTAAATCCTGGGGCATAAAACCTGAGGCAGACTGCAGAGCCTCTGGCTCTCCAAGACAGAACTATATAGATCACAAATAAAGTCAAATGCTAAATAACGTTCCCATCTAAACGAAAAAGTAATTAGTAAATATTTGTAAAAACATAATTTTAAACCTAATTATTTATTCAGGCCGAGAGAGAGAGAGAGAGACCGGGAGAGCTTGGGAGTCTGTCTTGATATTTAACTTATAAGATAAGCTGTACACTATAAAATTATTCTCCATGAAGAATTATCTCATGATACCTGTATGGGAAATTAGCATGAGCACAGACAAAAAAGGGGGGAGGAGCTCATTTTCTTTTAATATTTGGGTACAAAAGATCATATCCTGGCACCTGGAAATCAAATAAATTATTTCATCATCGTGGGAATTAAATGGCATAACATCTAACACAAAATCAGGTAGGTATGATTTCAATATTATTTATTTTATGAGCACTCTATGCATCTGCAAACTGATGATACCCCAACTATAATTTTACATCTCTGAAGATATGGTAAAATAAATTGTGACTCTTATGTTCAAGAAATTAAGCAGATCTTACCAGGGTTTTTCTTTGTGGTCTTCTTTGGCATTCTTGAGAATTTAATATTGTAACTAATTAAACCCCTATCCTTGTTCTGAGGCAGATAGGACCAAAAGAAGGGGATGTTCAAAGAACGTTATTACTTTCATATTATCTTGCTTCAAATATTTAGCTCAAAATGCTTCTGGCGAGTACAGCCTGATTCTAGAGCCACTCTCAGCTCCTGGCCCCAGGTTTGTCATATATATTTTTATAAATTCTCTGAAGGCATGGTCCATCCCTCAGTCTACTATTTTCTATCTGATTCTTTCAAAATTTTTTGTTTCTTTTTATTTTTTTGTATTTTCTTCTTCAGTTATTTTTTTATCTTATTCTTTTAAGACCTTTATCTCTATGCACCATTTTCAACTGCCCAACATGTATGTTAAATTGCAATTAATAAAACACATGTTTATTGAGAACTTCATAAGCGCAAGACAAACGTATCAACCTCAGATCTGTGGTTAACACTCATACACAACTGTCCAATTTATGTTTCTTGAAATTCTCCCAAGGGTTTCTTAAAATACTTTAAAAATTTTATCAGAATATGAGAGTTCTTACTGAAGTATTATGTTCTTTTTAATTCAGTTTTCAAAATATTAATCAATATGAAAATTTTCATTTTATTTGCACTGAGTCTAGAGAAATATTTTTAAAGTATGCATGATATTAGTTAATCATTAGGCATAACTGGAAATTAATGCCAATACTCATTAATTATATCTCCTCATATTTTTACTCCAAAAAGGGGAAAGTGTGATATGAATTTTCAGCAAATTAAATCAAACTCATGCAAAAGACAGCTTGTTCCAAATGCATGCACAAACACACACAGAGAGGAAGGATGAGACCACAAACAGTACATTTGTGATTTTTTTGAAACAAGCAAGTGTACACTTTATCTCAGCTGCCAACTTGGCCTTACCTGCAGCCACAGCTTGTTATGCACAGCGTCTCTCCCAGTGGCGATACACTGAAATGTGGCGTTCTGCCCTGCATTGACCTCTACATCCCCCAGGCGGAGGAAATGGGGAGATTTATCTGTGAAGGAGGAAGAAAACAAATAGGTTTTTCACATGAAGAAAACATAGCATGTTACTTTTTCCCAGCAGAATAGTGTTGTTAATACTTTTACCTTTGACCAAGACTTATATCACATGGATGAAAACTGAGGTTTCCTTGTGAAGTCTCCCATTTCTCTTCTCTCAATAGTTCTATTACTGATTTCCCCCACAGTTGCTCTACAGAGTGAATATGCCACAATGCCCACTGCCTGGCCACCAGAACACATTGCATAGATGATGATACAAGAGGTACAAGTCAAAGCAAGCAAAAGGGATGAAACAGACACAAATGAGAGCATAATATAAAAATATAATGAAAACATGTAGTGATACCAAAAATCCTGACAGTTACATGGCCAGTGAACTATTAAACTACAGTTTACACAGTGAGATATTCTTTCTGCTCATTTCTTTAAAAAAAAAAAAAAACCTCCTTTAAAAAAGAGTTATAACCCTCTAGTACTTCTCAGACAAGGGTTTATTTTAGTTTCCCTCAAAGAGATATCAGCTTAACTGCTATTAAATACTCTTCCTATTCCTTTATAGTCCTAGGAAAGTTACCCAAAAGAATTATTAGATCAACAAAAAGTGATAACTGCAGTCAATATACACAAGAGTTATATGACAGTCAAGCAAGTTTTTGCTGCAATTACCTTTTAAAACTGAAGGCTCACTGATGTTTTCCACTGAAAGGAGAGGTAAACAGGAAAAAGCAAGCGTCCTTGAGTGAGCAGAGAGCTCACAGAAGAACACACCACACTGAAACTGCTGCTAATGTGCTCAGTTCGTACTTTTCTGTTTGTTTACTCATGAAAGCTTTTCTTTGATTTAACACCTATCAAGTGGTACCAAAGAACAGTAGATGATAACCCAATTCTCTTATACTAATGGATTGAAAGAACCCAGGAAATCCACTTGAACTTAGAAGGAGGTGATTTTGTTCTCTTTATCCCTGCAGAATACCACATAGAATACATAATTTGACCTTGTGGGCTCCATCTTCCACTTGTTCCTCACCTCAGCAAAGCTTCAGGAAAAGGAATGCTTGCCCTAGACACACGAGCTAGAACAGTAGCTTTCAAACTATGAACTCCAACCAGAAAGAGCAGCAGCAGCATCCAGGAACTTGTTAGAAATGCAAATTCTCAGGCCCCACCCCAGATTTCCTGAATCAGAACTAGAGGAAGCGCCCAGCAATCTGTGATTTACCACACACTCCAGTTGACTTGGGTGCACACTACAGTGCTACAAGCACTTAGCAGGAGCGCAGCATTTGACCCTCATAGGGTACTCAATGTCGAAGCTGCCTACAATTACAGGCAATTTGGCCAGAGAGGATAACTGAACAGATAATCCAGAATTCATGGGTCCTGGAAAATGCCGCCATTGGAAAGAGAGAGCTAAAGTTTGAATTTATGACCAGTGCTTTATACCTGGTTCTGTTGAATGAATTGACTTTCAGGGACTGTGTTATACCAACAAATCTAGAAATGCCATCTAAAGATCAATCAATTGACAGTGGACTACGTGTGAGCATGGTGAGTTTCTCATTGTTTCTTTTCTATTGTTTTGTTTTTTAAAATGGACTAATCCGAGTTTTATCAAGATATCCAAAAACTAGACCTAGGTTTGCAATAAGGTGAATTAATTCTTTTCCTTCATTTCAACCCAACGTTTAACTTAAACGATCATGAAACTCAGGGACGCTTCTTTTAATTTTCCTTTCAGTTAAACTGTGATTTATCTTCTGTTTCTTGCACAATTTAATAATACTGAATAGAATGAACAAGTCATAAGTAGAGTTACATTTACAATTATATTTAGTTCTCAGTAATGAAATAATTTAAAAGAATCATTTACTATGTGTTCATTAGAAGTATGAATTTTTTTTATTAAAAAACTCTATACTGGCATTTCAGAGTTCTGTTAAAACTGAACGGAAGGCAAAAAGGAACAACAATAAAAGAAACAGTAAATGACCATGTGACGAGCCGTCACCCATCACTGCCAATGTATGAAAGGTGTTGAAAGGACACAGAATAATACAATTCTTAATCACAACCTACCACAGGGGTAACTCAGTACTTGGATGTCATCAATGGCAATGTAACCACTTCTTCCTCCTGAGACTTCAGCTTCAAATATAACCTGTCAGGAGGAAACAGAAAACATTTACAACAATCATTTGTAAAGAATTTCCACAGTGGAAGGAGAATAGCTATAACAAGCTTCAAAATTCAATTTTATTTTTGTTCCATAAGATTTGAAATTTTATTTTTAATGAACAATAATTTCTTAAACCTTGTCACAGGTAAACAAAAATATTTAAACAGCAGTCAAATTATTAAGGTCAGGCAGCTCTCACAATTTCTTTTTAATTTTTAAGCAACTACTGGAAATATTGTTAGATAAACTGAAAAGGCAAAACAGGCAAATCTGACCTCTCTAAAAGTTAAGTTTTCCCTGATTGACTTTCAATATATATTTTATATCGTAGAACTTATCATAAGCCAAGCAGTTTGCTAACCACTAAAGATATCAAATGAATAAGAAGTAGTTTGAACCTTTAAATAGCAGAATTTTTCAAGAATGTAAGCTGAGAGAAAAATCAGGAAAGAAAAGATATTCCAGGCAAAGAAACTATATATAATGGTACAAAATAGAGCTGAATGTTCAGGATCTAAATATATGTAATTTGTGTGGCCACAAATATTACAAAGGGAAGAGATGAGATGAGAGAGGTAGGCACATAAGGTCTTGAATACCATGGGATAAAGACAAGACTGTACGCTGTCAATAGCTCCACATTACGGAATGCCAAGAAAAACAAACAAAACAAATCAACAACAAATAAAAACAGGCTCCACGTTCAAAGATAAGCTAATGTTAACACCAGAAATTCTTCTGGCCTTTCATTTAATAATACGTGCTGTGACATTCTAAGAGAATGATTTGGCACACAGCATTTCAAAGTTTTATTTGAATATGGCATCCTTTATTTGTGGAGGAACACGGAGGATCTATTTTCTGAGTGAGCACTGTGCAAGGGATTTTAGGAAATATAATGGAATTTAATGTTACAGTTGCCAAAGTTGTCTATTAGAAAAATATTTGGATGTGAAGGATGGTTTAAAAGAGGGTAAGATTGGAAACAGAGAAACAGGTAAAATGATAGCAGCAATGAGAATGGAGAGATGAGAAGAGAACCAAAGATAAAAAAAACAATGCTATATCACCATCAGAGTCCTCAGGATTGGGGAATGATCTATGGACTAAAGCAGACTTACTAGTTTTCTACCATAGACTTATTGTGATTCTAGCAATGGAAGAAATATCACCGATGTAGAGGCAGTGGCCACAGGAGGTTCTGGGGTTAGGGAGAGGGTAAAACAGATGTAATACGGGGGGCATTTTGGGGACTTGGGAACTGTCCTGAATGGCATTGCAATGACAGATACAGGCCAGTAGATATCCTGCCATAACCTACAGAGTTGAGTGGGATAGAGTATAAACTACAATATAAACTATAATCCATGCTTAGTGGCAATGCTCCAAAATGTCTTTATCAATTGCAATGAATGCACCACACTAATGAAAAATGTTGCCAATGTGGGAAAATGTGGGAAGTCTGGGGAATGGGGCATATGGGAATCCCCTATATATACTATGTAACATTTATGTAATCTAAGTATCTTTTTAAATTAAAAAAAATTTTTTTTTTAAATACTGCTATAGAAGTAGACAAAATAGAACTCAGGGAAATATTACTTGTAGAGAATGAAAGAATGAAATATAGGAAAGCTCTCATTTCAAGCTTGGACAACTAGGCAGAGGATTCTGCTATTAGCCAGGGCTGGGGATTTGGGGTACCAATTTGGGGAAGGAGATAAGTAAGTTTTGGACATTTCAACTTGGATTTGCCTAAGATATATACTGGGTAAATGCTTAGAAGATAACTAAATAGATGCACTGGGAAGAGAAGAGAGGTGGATCTAAAACAAAGTTGTAGATTTGAAAGTCAGCATCAGAGAAATGAATAAGCTATAAACTTGAGTGTCATCCTCATAGGAGTGTATAAGATGGCCTAGAAAGATAAAGTGAGAAAAGAAAAACACTCAAAGTGGAAGGACAACACCGAAAGACAGTCAGAGGAAGAAGTGCCAACAAAACATGATTAATATTTAATGATCCAAGAAGGAAGAGAGGGACCAGGAGAGCAGCTAGCAAGGGAGGAGTTTTAAGAATTAGAAAGTAGATTTTTCTTTCAAATAGGGTATACTAGCTTGAGGCTAGTTAATAGTCCTATTAAAAGGATTAGAAAAGTCAGATAAATTGCATAATTTAAAGATATCAGATATATTCATAAATGATAGCATCTAGATGAACACAAATTTTAGGGAGGAAAGAGCCTTTGCCAATATGATCTGACAATCTCCTACCATTTTTCCTTTCCCATGGGAATATCTGCCAATTCAGGGATCAGGCTATGATTCTAGCTCTGTATAGAATGATGGCATTTGTTGGGAAAAAAGAGAAAATAGTGCAGTTGTGCAGAAATAGAACAAGAAATTGCAAATTGATGAAGCTGGATGAGAAAAGATGTAGAGGATCAAGAAGATAGAGTAAGAAGCTTCAGGGCTCCACTCCCCCATATAAGCTTTGAATA
>PVKH010018180.1:0-15231 GCA_004027955.1 Chaetophractus vellerosus | reverse complement strand
ATCCACACTGGGAGCCTTGGCTGTCTCTGTGCTGAACCACTGAAGGGTGGGGGAGGGGACAGCCAGAGTGCCTGGAGATCTCACCACTTTCACGTAGCCTTTTTCTTGATTTGGTACTTGCCGTGTTATGGCAGTCCTTTGTTTCCCGGAGTTTTGAGAAAGGTGTTTTTGCCAGTTCTTGCTATTTGTTCAAAGCTTCTGTGGAGGGATGGATTCCTGAAGCTTCTTACTCCACCATCTTGATGGGGGTGGGCCACAGTTCTGGGTTTTAAGGCCTCTAAGTGATGGGAGAGGAGACTCCTCACGTTGCTGAGGGCAGTATCCTTCTTGATCCTAGATACAAACGACTGATGATAGGTGCACATCACACCTCAAAATACCCTCACATTAACAAGTAGGCCAGTGCTAGACAAAATCACTGGGGGTAACAACCTCTCCAAGTTGACACATGAAATTAGCCATCGCAAGGGATAATCAAAATGAAAACAGGTTGCGTAGTTTTGGCTGTCTAGTGCACTGTTCTATAACTCTGCTTTTGATAAGAGCATCCACTTTCTCTAGGGAAGCCACTCATCCTCTATCTATATGATGACTGAGCCAAGCAGAGCCAGGTTCTACCCATAACATATGATTTATGTTTGATGAGACATAGGCTCCCTCTTCTTTTTGGATCAGAAACTGTAAAGATGCAGATCTTGACCTCCATGAAACAAAAACCCACCCAAAGCAGGGCTCAATAATACCACCAAGCAAAGTGAAGTCAACCTAAGAAAAAATGAGAAGTAAAAAGAAAAGGGGGCGAAAGCCCAGAATGTAATGTTCAAACTCCTAGATCTAGCTAGGTCTCAGATTCAACCTTTGGATTTCCCAGTTACATGAGCATATCATCTAAAACTAAGGCCCTATATTATGTGCTACCTCAATATCTGGAGGAAACCATGGAGGAAGCTCAAATTCCCTAACTACATGTTCCCCTCCCCACTTTGCTCCTAAGAATAAGGTCCCCTAAACAAATAACTCTCATCAAAAGGACCACTAAGTAGTAGATTTCAGATCCCTGCCAGCCATGGAATTATTCAAACAAGCCAATGACATCATCTCATGGGACAAAGGGGGCACCCTACCCTCTTGATACTGCAAAGCTTGCCTCCCACAGTCTCTGGTTGTCCACTCTGTTCCCGAGGGAACCCCATGTGGCCCTGCATTGGAATCAGTGTCTCCCCCACCCTTGCACTGTCAACATATGCTGTGATGAATAAACTGTCAGTCTCATTTGTCCAGTGTTGTATGGTTTAGCCATCCCTATAACTCTTGGGAAGGAATCCCTCTCTCACCAATGGGGGGAAGAGCAGTCAATGAAAACACGGGGGCATAAGAAGTCATGTGGTGCCAGAAGAGGCTGGGATAGCACAGGTAGCACAATCCCAGCAAGGGCCATTCATGTTATAGTCTTCACAAATGGCACCCCTGGGGCAGAGCTTCCTTATGTACGATGCTCTCTGGGGTTGTGTAATGAGGCAGCTCTGGGACAGGTGATGGAGAGGAGGGAAGAGCAGCAGGTTTCTGTGCCCCAAGGCGAGGAGTCAGAGGTGGCATTATTGCGGGGAGAGTCTCACTGAGATCTGGGGCTGAGGACAAATTTCCATACCGGTTCCTGCTTGTGAGTGACCTGTTTATTGACTCTAGACAATCAGTAATTGCTAAGTGCCAGGATATTCCAAAACAAATACTTTAGTCAACACATTAAAAACATTTGTACATGAAATCCTGTTTTTCGACTACAAAAATGGAAAGCGTCCAGATGCAATGAACAAAAAAACTAACAAACTAACTAACTAAAACTTTCCTTAAATGCACCTCTACAATATAATGGCTAGTGTCCCAGAAAAGATTTGAATTATTATTTCTTATATTGTTTTCTTTTTTTTTTAAAGATTTATGTATTTTATTACATATCTCCCCTTCCCCCAGCTGCAGCGACGCGCCGAGAGTGGTCACTGCGCAGGCGCAGCTTTCCCAGCTTGTGGGCGGTCTCTGCGTCCGATCACGGCCGGCTTTCAGTTCGCGGGTGGCTGGCTGCGCTCCATCCGTGGGCGACTTGCCCTGCCTGTGGCGGCTATTGCCATGTCCGTGGCAGCTTCTTGCCCTGCCCACGGCGGCTCTGGCCCGCCCATGGCGGCTTGCCATTCTCAAGGCGGTCTGCCCCCTAGGAGAGGTCCCCGGGAATCGAACCCGGGGCCTCCCATGTGGTATGCCGGCGCCCTATCCACTGGGCTATCGAGCCGGCCCCTCTTATATTGTTTTGTTGAGAATATATTTTTATACTTTACTATCAACTTTTTGGTGTATTAAAATGAGACCACTTTATTACATTTCACTGCCCATGCAAAAACTGCCAAAAGGTCATAATAAAACCCACATGTGCTTCCTGAATGTGATGTAACTTTCCAGTCAATAAGTGGAGTAAAATACACAATTTTATTCTCTCCTGAAATTACTTGCCTGATATGTGTTCTTCTATGAAAGAACTTTTAAATAATCATACATCAGATTAACATACATGAAACAACAGCAGCAGTTTACTTTTCCACTAGCTTTCCAAAGAGTTGCATTGGTGATTCAATGAGAAAATCCAAGTGCTTTTTGTTCCGTAAAACCAGAGATATCCCAAAGCATGTTGCCACTCATTGATTCCGAGCAAAGTTAATTCTTAGGCTCATTTTTAAGGCTTCCAATGTACTTTATTTCTTAAATAATGCCATTCTTTAAGGGGTACACAGTGCTTTTACTTGTCATAAATTATGAGTTGGTTTTGAAACAATTCAGTATTACACCAACTGGGATCTTTCCCTTCCTTTGGGGTGACTCTGCCAACAGGCACAGATTGCTATAGGAGCCAGGTAGACCTGTGCTCAAGTTATGCCTCGGCCATGGTCAACCACTGTGACCTTCATTAAACTTCCCCAAACCTCGGTTTTCTCAGCTGTACAATGGGGATAATAATGACTTCCCCTTAGGATTGTGTTATGGCTTAATTTGTAGCCCTCAAAAGGATATATTGAGGTCCTAAACTCCACTACCTCTGAATGTGAACCTTTTTGTAAATCGGGTCATTGCAGATGGAATAAGGCACATTAAAATGATGTCATCTGAAGTAGGGGGACCCTTAATCCAATAAGACTGGGGTTCTTATAAGAAGAAACTTGGACACAGACAGGCAGAGGGGAGGACACCATGTGATGACTGAGGCAGAGAACTCCATGGATTGCCCGAAAGCCACCACCGGAAGTCAGGAGAGAACCATGGAATAGATTTTTCTCTAGGCTTCAGAGGAGGCATGGCCCTTCCGATACTTTGATTTTGGACTTCTGACCTCTGTAACCAAGTGACAATACATTTTTTAAAGCCATCCAGTTTGTGGTATGTTGTCACAGCAACCCTAGGAAACCAGATTGTTACATGTTTTACAAATATAAATACATAAAGCAGTGCCTGGCCTATCTGTTATCTTGATTGTTATTATGTCATTAATGGTATTTTATCTATTTATGACTAAATGACAAGCTTAATCCACTTATACTCCAGATCCCGACCCCTTCTTAGTGTGCCAGATTCTATCCTCTTGAGCACAGATGTTGGAGACTTTGGTATTTTAGGAAACTGACTGATAGCACCTGTTGGCTGCTTCCAAGTTCTGAAAAATTCAGTGAAGAATAAGAGATGGACAAATGGATATAAAGCTAGTGGAGATGGATTGGACCAGTGACCAAACGATTCGCCCAGTGCCTCCCCACTCCCACGGGCAGACTCACCCCACCGCTTGTAGGCACAGCGGCCTCAGAAGCTGGCCCCGCTGGGGGTAGGATGCATGTACAGGCCGCTCCAAACACGCAGAGGCCTGGGGTGAGAAAGGAACATGCATTCCCAAACTCACCCATAAGCTAAATGGCTCCTCCGCGGGGAGGCAGGTAGAATGGGGCACAAAGGAGGACAGAAGCGACTTTAAATGATTCCCAAAGTGTGGAAGCTCTCATTTCGTAGTCGGGGGAGAGAGCGGGATGGCTTTTCCTTAAGGGATGAAATGGGAAATAAGTTTAGCTAGGGAAAAGAAAGCTTGCCTGTTGTCGTGTATTTAAATGTTCTCCCTCCTTCCACAGAGGTAACCACTACCACCATCATGAAGGAGATGTCTCTCTTTCTCACCCAAATTATTTTACTTTTAGTGTATATGTACATATCTATAAAGTGTATGTAAATATATGTATATTAGATTTGAAAATATTGCATAATGATATGAATGCTTTTTTCACTCAGCATTTCATTTTTAAAGATTTATATATATTATTACAAATCACTATATCTCAATATCGTATGGTATTTTATTTTGCAAAGGGGTGTTTAGGTGATTTCCCAACTGCTACAATAAATATCCTTTACATTTTGTTTTATATCCACTTACAAGAGAGTTTCACGAGATTGGATTTGATTCCAGAAATGGAATTGCTGGTTTGTAGTTTGCACATTGTGCCTCTCCAACTCTGTGATACACTGCGACAGCACACTTCAAAGCGGAGACGTTGATGCACACTCCACCAGCCAGGTGTGACAGGTCCCAGTTCCCATATCCTCACTGCAGAATTAGGCAGACTCACTTCTGCTGTTCCAGGCAGCACAGACTGTGGACTTTCCTGATCCTTGAGGAGGAGCCTGCCCAAAGTCTGCCTCGTGTCCCCCCGGGCAGGCTGGCTTCAACGAGAGGGGAGGGAGCGCTGAGCTGAGGATGCCCGGTTACTCTTCCTTTATGGACCACTCAGAGGAATAATCCCCCAGGCAGAGGGTGGGTGAAGGGGAGGAGAGGTGAGGTGTTGGGTCCCGTCAGTGACATTCTCTACACCTGGAAGGACACATCAGGCACTGGAAGCACATCTCCCCCCTTCCCAACTTGATATCCTTCTTCAAATTGAGGGCTTGTTTCCTCCTCCAAGACTAGAAAATTCTTAGTCATATTGATATTATCTGCTCTATTATCTTTGTCTTCTTATTCTGAAACATAGAGCACATTGGACCCTGCCATCTCACCCTACGTGTTGCTTAGTCTCACATTGGTATTCTCCACCTCTCTTTCTGTCCTGCATTCTGAGTAATCACCTCAGCTCTGTTATACAGTTCATTAGTTTCTCTTCTATAACCCACACTTGGAATTTTAATCAGTCAATGGCAGGCATATCCTGATGCTGTCTGGAGACCAGCCAGGTGATGGCTCTCCACCCCGACTCCTTGGAGAGCTATACAAAGCCTGATGCTGAGGCTCTACCTCAGACAACTAAACCAGAATGCCTGGGAGTGAGCACCCAGAGAGCAGTTGTTTCTAAAGCTCTGCATGTGATTTCCCTGAGCAGCCTAGTGTGAGGATCACTTGTGAGAGGAAAGAGGGAGACTTCAGCTTCACATTATAGTTTGCAGGTGACCCATATATGTAACCTGACTAGTTACAAACAGAATGAAAGAACAAAACCCATATACTTGAGCTCTTACAATTTTTAAAGGATGATAGTCAACTTCAAATATATTTATAGTGTTTTTCAGCATGTGAAAGAGAAAAAATATTTCAAGAAAAATTGACTTTATTATTTCCAAAATTGGAAATTCTGAACTGATAACTGTACTGCTTTATCACATTTTTATCCCCTTTCCTTGAGTGGATGATGATTTTATGCTATATTAGAGTAATTTGGGGACATGTGTTGGTTTGAGTCTTTTATGTAGACCCCAGAAAATGATGTTCTTAAATTGACCCATTCCTGTGGGTGTGGGACCCTTTGATTGGCTTGAATTCAGCTGAGAGCCTTTGATTGGAGTACTTCGGTGAGGTGTGACTCAGGGTGGGTCTTGGTCCTCTTGCTGGAGTCCTTTATAAATGGGAGAAACATGCAGAGACACACAGAGAAGGAGAGCTGCCATTTTACCCTGCCATGTGAGAGAAGACTCCAGAATTGCCTGCAGCTGCAGAAAGACAGAGAAAGCCCGAGAGGCTGAGAGAGA
Source organism: Chaetophractus vellerosus (assembly GCA_004027955.1). Taxonomy (NCBI): domain Eukaryota; kingdom Metazoa; phylum Chordata; class Mammalia; order Cingulata; family Chlamyphoridae; genus Chaetophractus; species Chaetophractus vellerosus. The sequence continues at coordinate 9,189 of PVKH010018180.1, read as the reverse complement.
GGTTGGAATCAGCAGAGCAACTGAAGCTGAAGCAACAAGGCCCGGAAGAGAGAGGGGAGAGATGAGCCATATGCCTAATCACCCACAGCTGAGCTCGGGGTGAAAGGGAGCCTGGAAGAGAGGGCAGAACCCGCCGCCATTTGCCTTGCCACGTGGCAGTTCAGGATCACCAGCTGCCAACACTTGGTGAGACAGCATCTCTGATAATACCTTGATTTGGACATTTTCACAGCCTCAGAACTGGACGATTTTACCCTAATTAATTCCCAACCCATTTCTGGTATTTTGCATTGTCAACCTTTAGCAAACTAAAACTGGCCATATGAGGGGAAGTTTAGCAATAGTAAAAATGTTGGTAGTAGTAGTAGATTTGAATATCTCTGGTGCTTTATATGGTTTCTTTCTAATTTTTTACAAGAAATTGGGTATTATTTTCCTATTTCACAAGGATTTAGGTAATTGTCCAACTTTGAAAATGGCAGAGCTGATATTCCAAACCCAACCTTTCTAACCCCAGAAATATTCCTGTCCCTTCCACTCCTGTCAGTTGGCTAATGCTATTTGTAACTGCAACCATTAGCTAGAATTTATTCCACTGCCCAAAGAATACCTGCTGCTTGTCTGCCCAGGTCGGCCACTGTCTTTGGGCAATTGCATTCACAGCTGTCCCCTTCCAGTAGAACATTTTCAACACCCAACCATAAACACTAATCTTAAGGGCTCTTTAAGCTGCAATTCTGTATCCACAGTCCACAGCATGGTGACCTACATAGAGAAAGTGCCCAATATATATTTGTTGAACAATAAATGAGTGAAAAGAGTATGAACAAAATCACGAATGAGTCCTTTAGAATGTGTGAAGGCGACAGCCTCCCTGACTTGGAGCAAATGCAGTGAGGTACAAAAATAATAAATACTTTGAACTAAGACCGATCTTGGTGTAAATCTACATTTTTTTACTTATGAATGGTACAAATGTGAATAACTTGTTTATCCTTGTGAACTTGGGTTTCTTTATCTATAATGTGGGATTCATAAAGACTACCTCTAAGGCAGAGGTTCTTAACCTTCTTTGTTCCACAAACCCTTTTGCCAGTCAGGTGAAAACCATGGACCCCTTACTAAGTCCACACTATACTGTGTATTATTTAATAAATATATCACACCCAAACCAACATGTCCCCACAAGAATAATGTTTTCTTGAATTTTCAATTCAAGCTCATGGACCCCTGGTTAAGAATCCCCTCTCTAAGGGTTGTTGTAAAGTTAAAAAGCTAACATATAAAGTACCAAGCACACTATCCATAATCTGATGATTTCTAAGGAAATTGGAAAAAATAATGTATTTTCTACGGAGATTTATAGCACACACAACTCTGGATTTTCTTTTCATAGCATTGAGCACACTGGAACTCAATGAGCAAATAGGTTAATATAAGATTTAGAAAGATGTACATAGCCAACTTTCAATAGTTTAGTTTTCATTTTAAAAGTTGCTATTTAAAAGAAACTCGGGGAAAAAAAAAAAGAAACTGAGAGTTCTCTGTTTAAAATTGCTCCCAATTTTTGTTTGTAATAGTCTGATTTTGTTCTTTTATTTGAGGCTACTGATGCTTTTCATTTGTTTATTTGCCTAGTAAGTACATCTGCCTAGATTTTCATTGAGTGATATGCAATAAATACTTTTAGAAGGAAGGAAAGTTATGATTCTAGGCCTAGTAGCTGAGAATAATTCCCTATGATTTTCTGAGCAATTACAGGAGGAAAAACGTTGAAGCCAAATATGGGGGGATACAAGGAGGTGGATTAACCAGTGATCCCTAACAAGTAAACACCTTTACCCTTGCTCCCTTTCTCTTCCTGGAGTCCAGGTTTTCAAATGTTAATCTTGAATCTAAGAAATGATTTGTAAGTGCTTTAATGGGTTTGTTCATAAAAAGACGGGCGTTTCACTCTCATTCTAAACATATTCCTGTTTACGGCCAAAGATGGTTGAAGGAACTCCATCTTGCCACATTCTGTTATTTCAGTGACAGATGTTTCTAGCCAAGGGTTTTTGTTCGTTTCGACGTTTATCTTTTCATTCTCAAGTAATCATTGATAATGTCAGCCTTGAGCCAGCATCTTTTTACTGGACTAGTTGCCGATTGAAACCATGTGGCATCCAATTGGAGAGGCAACTAAAACATTAGGGAAGTGCAGTGTCTAACAGAAACTGAATAATAGCATGATCTTCTATTTGTAGGGATAGGAATAGAATAAGCACGTTTCCTAAATGAGAGTTCTTTCTGTTTTTGTCTCTGTAGGCAATAATGTATAATTTTATAAGTGACACTTTGGAGTCAGATTCTCATCTGTGTGTTGGCTCCTCCCAGTCTCATTCCCCTGTCCTCTCCCAGAGGCAACCGATAACTTTAAATTTGTGTTTTTCATTTTGATGCTTTTAAAATAATTTTTACACATAAACAATTATGACTAAATATTCAGTGATTTGTTTTTCCTGTTTGTGAGCTTCATAGAAATGACATCATCTCTATGTAGTATCCTCTTGCATTTTTTTCACACAATTTTCTATCTCTAAATTCATCTAAGTTACTTGCCAACAAAAAGCATTCATTTTTATTGTTGTATTATACTCTTTAGTAATTGTGTAAAAATATATTTGTCTCTTTTTTCTGTGGATGTGTTGGTATTTGTTGCTCCAAACTGTGCTGCTATGAACCATATCTTGTTCCGTATGAGCAAGAAGAATTCCGTTAGGAGAGCAATTGACTGGGCCATGGGTATATACGTCTTAAGAGTTCTTACATAATGCCAAGCTGTTTTCCAGACTGGCTTTACCAGCTACAATTTCCACAGGCATATATGTGTGTACGTGTACTTCCATTGCTAGTTCAGCATTTGATTTTCATCAGGCTTCTCAATGTGTGTCAGTCTCATGAATGTAAAACAGCACTCAGTGTGGTCTTAACTTGCATTTTTCTGGTCATTCAGGAAATTGAGCATCTTTCATATGTTGGCCATGTGTATTCGTTCGTCTGTGTATTGGTTTTTCATGTCTTTTGTGCATTTTTGATTGGGAAACCTATTATCCCATTTTAATGTATCAAATATCCATTTTCCTATTTATTGTTAATGCTATCTTTATAATATATGCTGTTTCTGGGCTCTGTGTATGTCTGACCATTTAGTGAATCCTTACACCAAAATTAAGTTATCTTAATTTATATGGCTTTGCGTAAGTCTTATTTATGATAGAGCAAGCACTCCATCTTCTTCTTCTTCAGAGATGTTTTGGCTATAGATTTTATCCTTTGCTTTTTCAAATGAATTTTTAAATCATATTGTCAAATTTTACAGAAAATTCTTTTGGAATTTTGGATTTGAATTGAGTCTTCAGATCAATTGGGGAGGATTGAGAATTGCTTCTACATATCTGTGAAAATGAGATAGCTCTGTTTGTTTAGGTCCTCTTAAATACACCAATAAAATTATATGACTTTCTTCATATAGGTGATGCTTATATTTTATTAGATGAATTATTAAGTACATTTTAGTTTTTCTAAATTAAGGGTATATTCTTAAAATTTCTGTTTGTTGATGGCTTATAGAAATGAAATTTATTTTTGTATATTCTTCCTATGCCCAGACCCTTTTCTAAATTACTGTTATTTTAATAATTTGTCTATAGATTTTGGAGGTTTTAATCTGCAAATTAAAACAGTTTAATGTCCAATTATTTCTTTCCAAAGCTTATGCTTTTAATTTGAGGATATTATTTAACTGCCTGGTTATGTTGTTTTACTGTATATAGAGATTAATCTTTTTCATCAGTATTTCTTCAAATATTACGTCTCTTTTCTCTCTCCATTCTCTTCTTCTGAATTAGATGTATCCATACCTTTATTTTTTCTATCTTTTGTATCACTTAAGGTCTTATTTACTTTTTCCATTTTACTTTGATGCATTCTTTGTAATTTCAGGCATGGCTTCTAGTTCACTAAGTTCTTTTCAGCTGCATCTAAATTGCTATTTAATCAATCTATTGAACTTTTAAATTCAATAATTACATTTTTATTTCACAAAGATTCTATTTTGAAATAAATCTTCCTACTTATTCCTGATAATCTCTTTTGCATTCTCATCTTTGAGATCAAGTCCTTTTTGTAATTGTATACAAAGTTGTTTAATACGCTGTATTTGGCAATTTCAATATGTTCAGCCCTTGGAGGAATACGAATATCATTTTATATTTCTGGAGGCTCTCATGCGTAGGGGCTTGCCTTCTCTGGTTCTTGTCAATATTTGACTGTGGACTAATTCCTTGGACTTTGTGGAAGATCTGTATGCTGAAAATGGGGTAAGTATTCTCTAGAAAGGGTTTGCTTCTGCTTTGCCAATAGCCAAGGCACATTGCCAGTTTGGGCCTCCTTCTGCCTCCCTCCCCACTGAGTCCATGTGGGACCTTAGACCAGGGCTCAGCTTCCAGCTCTCTTCACTGAGCCACTGTTGGCGAGTGTCCTGAGGGCAGCCCTTCTCTCCTGGCTGCTCCCTGTACCAGTTCCAGCTCTTTCCTTTGGGTCCAGATCGCATTGAAAGAAAAACTTGGAGTGAGAAGTGAGGAGGGAGCTCTGTCGAATTCCTCTTCTGTGACTATGCAGATCACCTATTTTCTGCCATAAAGTGGGCCCTCAATTCAGCCATAATGCTGATCACAAAAGATCTACGTGAGCATTGTTTGTCCAAGTTTTGTCTGAGAGATTTTTTTCCCACAGATCAGTGAATACAGGGTTGTTCAGAAGACTAGATTATGTAATAATAATGATGGTAAAATTCATTAAATGCTTACTCTGTGTCAGATACTATTCTAGGAACTTTACATTATAGTTAATTTTCCCAACTATAAGGGAAGTGCAATCATTATTCCAATTTTAACTTGATGCTGAAATTGATACAAAGTAACGTTGTCTTATAACATCCCTCTGTAAATGGAGAAGCCATGGTTCTAATCTGACTCCAGAGCCAGTTTTCTTTAAATACATTGCCTCTCTAAGAATCAAGTCAAGTAGTCAAACTTAATGGGACCTACAGGGAAAGAGGCACAATTCCAGAGCTCAAGTGCATCCTCAAACCCCAGGAGGCGCATGTTGGCTTCTTGGAAGTGTTTATATCCAGGGCTTTGTGTGTGGCAGCCCCAAGTGCTGTATGTGATTGTCTGGAACCCCTCAAGTTTCCAGCCTTTGGTGTAATGCTAGTTTTCCCTTCCTGCCACCAACTCCAGTCCCTCTCACTGGTGGAGGTTCTCTCCCTGGCTTGTGTGTGTCTCACAAACAAGGTGGTGTATGTGACCACTTATCAAACATTTAGAACTCAGCGGAACACAGCAGGGAAAGCTTGCCATTTTCTCTACATCTCTACATTAGAAAATCATGAATATGGTTGGATTAGTACATTACCAGTTTTAGAACAGTTTATATCCTTCTGTTCGCAAGTGTTCCCAACCCACCTCAGATATATAATAATAATAATAGCAAAAATTTATTTAACACTTACTATGAATGTCCAAGTACTTCTGAGTATATTGCATATACTGGCTAATTGAATTCTCACTACCTTTGAAGTAGGTGCTATTCATATACCCACTTGATCAATGAGAAAACCAGGACCCAGAGAGGCTAAGAAATTGACCCAAGGTCAAAGAGCAAGAAAAGTCCACACCTGACATCGGCTTCAGGTGCCTGCTCTTAACCACTGTTTAGTATGTAGGCATTTCACCCATCATGTATAATGCTCAGTGTTAGGAAGGATTTTTTAAATGAATAACAGTGTAATTTGAACACTATGAAAACGATTAACCTATAGTAGCTGCTTTTTTACTTTTGCATTTCATTTCAAAGAGATAATTATCCCTATTTGGAAATTAATACTCTTTCACCTGGGTAAAGGTTTCACTTCCTAGTCCTCTTTTCTAATTATACTCACTTGCAGAAAGCCCAGATTAAAAGTTAGGATTTGGAGGGTTGTGGGAAGATGGCATCAGATCAGGCAGGCACGACATTGCTGTTATACTAAAAGCCATTGATTATACACTTTGGATAGATCGTATGGTATATGAATATATCTTGGTAAAACTGCTTAATAAATAAATAAGTAATTGTGCAAGAATAGCCAGAAATAGCAGCTATGTATAGCAGGGGAAACAGAGAGAGATTGAGGGGTGAAGAATTTTCTTATTAGTTAGTTAGTTTGTTTTTGTTTATGATTATTATTAGTATTGAAATAATGAAAATGCTCTAATGATGTACAATCAAATACTATTGATTGTACATTTTGGATGAATTGTATGCTTTATCAATATGCATAAAAAATTGATTTGTAAAAAATAATTAGGGTTCAATTCTCTATTCAGCCCAAAACCATGCAATCTCAACAAATATCTTTTAACCATAAGTTTCATAAACAATCTTAAGTTATTGATATTGCCTTATGTTTTGAAATGTAGGGAACTGTACAGTAAAATTGCTTTCCTTTAACAAGGACAAGAAATTAAAAACAGAGGTAGGTGATAGAAAAGAACTGCTTTGTATAATAGGTGAAAAATTATTCATTTAAAGCAGAAATGTCCTTCTGAACTCCAGCTCTAATGTGTTATATATTTTAGTGTTTTGTATTTCTACTGGCTTTTTATTGAATGTATTTTCCTATAACTCGCTCCTAAGATTTCAAGGCATATTGAAGTCATATATCATGAAATTGAAAGCATTTTTTCAGGGCTTAAATATTACTATTGAAGATTAAAGAAAAAAATCAATCACTTTGTGAGATTTTAAACTAAATTACATCAATTTATTTTAATAGAATAATTTGACCTGATCATTATTTATATGGAAATATGTACTGAGGAAATTTTCAAAATAAAATTTTATTTTATTTGTATCAAGTATGTAATTTCAAATACTATAAAAGGTTTTTTCTTACTTTTACCAGAAAGCATTAAAGAAGAACTAAAGAAATACAATAAGGAATAAATATTTTATTACTGAAAAGGAATTCAATTATATAATGATTTAAATTATTCTGCAATTAATTTTTAGAAATTTTAGAAATTTAGCTCTAAAAAAAACTGAATGTTTTCTCACAGGCCAGGGACAGGAGTACAGGAAGTTTAGACAAAATTAATTTTAAATTAATCTGAAAGAATAAAAATATGAATAAAAGAAATTCAGGTTGAAACTATGTCAAAGAAGTATTTGTCAGGTCTCTCCACTGTAAAGTTATTATTTTTCCCCCTTTCCATACTGGACTCTGCAAAGAAGCCACCATAAGCCACCTGCACGTAAGTGGAGAATTATGCTCCTTCTCCATGAGAGTGGAGCATTTATAAAAGTTATTTGAAATTCTTCTGCATGAGACATTTTTCTATTTCCCTTCCCATTTATTTATTTATTCAATCATTCATTTATGTCAGTAGGGACTCCTAGATTTTTCCTTTATATTTTTGTTTATAATCCAGTACTACTTTATTTCTTTTCATAATCAATATTTTTCAGCTTTGGGTATTAGGAGCTCATTCCATGGGCTCCTGTGTCTCTTTGGCATACTCACATTATTATAGGTTTTTATTTTTTTAAAAATGACTTCTATAACCGAGAGATGCCTAAGGAGACATGACAAATAAAAGTAAGATATCACCCTGTATGGGATCCAGAATAGAAGAAGGATATTAGATAAAACTAAGGAAATGTGAATAAAGGAGGGACTTTCGTTAATGAGTCAACATTCATTCATTAATTGTGGTAAATGTATCACATTAAGGTAATTTAATAATAATAACAACAATAATAAGGGAAATTGGGTGTGTGATATATGGGAGCTCTAGCACTATCTTTTCAATTTTTCTGTGAATCTAAAACATCTAAAATAAAAAAGTTTATTTTTTAAAATGCTAAAAATATATACTGTGATCCTGTTTGACAAACCCCCAGAAGTTTGACAACATCCTCTGCTGATGGGGCTGGGAGAATAAAGAGACTTTTCAAATATTGCCTGTATAAATGCAAAATGGTTCAATTTCCATGGAACCTTTTAAGAGCACTATTTGTGCGAAATTATGATTTGTCTATTATGTTAGATCCAATTATGATTCAACAATCCATTTTTGAATATGTCTTATAGATACGTTTGTAAGAAATGACTTATGAACAAGGTTGTTCTTTGCAGCTTTGTATGTATTAGACAAAACTAGAAATAAGTCCATTGGCAGGTTATTGGTTAAATAGTGATGCTACTTTCACTCAAAGTTAGCTGTAAAATGGAGTATATTTGATATAGAAGTCTTTTGGGCATATTTTAAGTGAAGAGAGCAGGAAGGAGAACACATATATATTATGCTACATTTTGAGTAAATAACATTAAAAAGAAATACAAAGCATGAATTTGGTTATATAGCATAAATATTGAAAATATATACTACATTATTTTTTAAAGTTTTCATATTATTTTGATGTTTGAATCTTGTGTCTATATTACCTATTCAGAATATTTTAATTAAAAGAGTAAATATAGAGAATATTTTAATTTCCTTTTTTTAAAGATTTGAGTATTAAGGAGAACTGGACGTTCTAGATACTAAAATAAGTTACATAGTTAAAATAATTAAAATTGCAGTTACAAAAACTAGAAATAGTAGCCAGATAAATGTAATAGAATGACAATTTCAGAAAGATACCTAAGTATATCTAAAATTTTAAAGTTTTTAAAGTTCAAAAACATTAAAAAGTGAGAAGGCAAAATAAAAACTTGCAAGAATATTTTCAGCAAGTATGGCTTTAATATAGTTCTCATGCAAGGTACTCTTCCAAATCAACAGAAAGGAGATAAAAGGAAGTTCTCAACAGAAAAAGGAGGGGTTATTAACATAAATAGGCAACACCCAAAAAAGGAAATTAAAAAAATAGATGAAGATAAGTTCTACCTCTCCTATCACAAAGAAATGAAAATTAACCAACAAGGAACACAGTTGTTCTTCCTGAGAAATTGGCAAAGATCAGAAGTTGCCCAAGCCTACACTGATTTACGTAAATCATTGGTGAAAGTGAAAATGCATAAAGCTTCCTTGAGGTCAATTTGGCAGTATATGAATTAAAAGTCTTAAAATGTTATCTGTTGTTTCACCTGTCATTTGCACT
>PVKH010018179.1:0-15169 GCA_004027955.1 Chaetophractus vellerosus | reverse complement strand
ATTGAATGGTTTTCATAGAAATGTTGCTGCCATCATCGTTATATTCATTTCCTTTCTTGTTTGAAGGGGAATATCTTGTGGACCCTAGAAGAGTATCCTTATGCTCTCTCCTTTTGAGGTTCCTTCTAGTATTTGTTACATGAGATGAAAAATAACTTCTCTTAAAGGCATATTCTCAGAGAAGAGGGCTTCCTTCCCTGCATGTAGACATGGACAAAGTCAGTTGACTTCATGTAATCATCAGTCAGATCTTCTATGAATTTCTCCAGGTTTCTTCCATGTGAATACCATTTCTCTTTCAAAGTTGACCTGTTTCTGCAATGTTCATTCATCATAAACTGTTCCAGGACCAATTAAGAAATAATTTCTTCCTTGCTGTGCTTTTCTGGCTGCAGCCACAAGTGAAATATCTTACGAGTCTTTTCAGTTCCTGCCTTGCAAATGAGCCATTGTTGGTTTGATATAAGCTGAGCTGAGGGCCCTGCACTTAGAGTTCCTCTCTCCCTTCTGGACACTAGGTGCTTGGGTGGGATCAAATTCTAGATTGTCTGACCCAGGATCACTCACGGATGGGTCAGATCAAAAGGCGATTCTGATATCTAAAGCCATGCTTAGCAAGATTTCTCAGAAAGACTCGCCCTCAAGGATTCAGGTTCAGCTGACTTGTATCCCTGGGAATCTGTTTTAACAACTGGGGGATGCTTGAAGACTGAAGGTTCTTTCTGGATTGATCCTCCAAACTGGGTGATCCTGGGCTGAATGCTGATTTTCGTATGTTGTGATTTCATTTTCATTCACCTTGAGGTATTTCCTAATTTCCCTTGTGACTTCTTCTTGGACCCAATAGTTATCTAAGAGTACATTGTTTAATTTCCACATATTTGTTAATGTCCTAGTTGTGCCTCTGTTATTGATTTCCAGCTCCATTCTATTGTGGTCAGAGAAGATACAGTGTATGACGTCAATATTTTTTTAGTTTTTTGAGACTTGGTTTTTAACTAACTTATCATCTATCCTGGAGAATGATCCACACGCACTAGGCAAGAATGTGTATTCTGCTGCTGTTGAGTGAAGTGTTCTAGAATTGTCTGTTAGGTCTAGGTGGTTTATAATATTGTTCAAGTCTTCTATTCCCTTATTAATCTTCTGTCTGGATATTATGTCCATTATTTAAAGTAGTGTACTGACATCTCCTACTATCAATGTAGAACCATCTATTTCTCCTTCAAATCTATTGATATTTGCTTCACATATTTTGTGGCTCTGCCCATTAAGTGCATATATATTTATAAGTATTATGTATTCTTGTTGAACTGACTCCTTTATCAGTGTATAGTGACCTTCTTTGTCCCTCGTAAGAGCTTTTGACTTAAAGTCTATTTTATCTAATATCAGTATAGCGATCCCAGCTCTCTTTTGGTACTATTTGCATGGTACATTTTTTCCATCCTTTCACTCTCACCCTACTTGTCTTTGAATTTAAGCAAGTCTCTTGCAAACAGCATGTAGTTGGGTTGTTCTTTTTTTATCCATTCTGCCAATCTCTGCCTTTTGACAGGAGAGCTTAATCCATTTACACTTAAATTAAGTACTGATAATGCAGGACTTTCTTCAGCCATTGTGCTGTTACATCTTTGTCTTTTTTGTCTGTCACTTCTTCTAATGCCTGATTTCATATTTATTTGATTGTTTGTATTGTACCATTTTGAGTCCCTTTCATTTCTTTTTGTATATATTTTTTCTTATATTTTGTTTGTGGTTACTGTGGAGTTAAATTTTAACATCCCACATCTATATCACAATGTATAAATAATGAAAATATAATGTTACCATCTTAACTTCAATAACATAGACATACACTATTCTGATATCCCTCTGCCCCCACCTTTTTTTGTACTTGTTACATTTTTCTTTGTTCGTTATATATGCAAAAGCATACATTTATCATTACTTTTTATGCATTTGCATTTTAGAATCTATAAGAAGCAAAAATAGTGTTCCATTACAAAAAAATAGAATACAATTGTACTAGCATTTATAATTACCCATATTGTTATCTTTAACAGAAGTCTTTATTTCATTATGCCACTTAGATCCACTGTATGGTATCCTCTCCTTTCAGTCTGAAGAACTCCCTTTAGCTTTGCTTGTTGGGCAGGTCTAGTGGGTGACAACCCCCCTAAGCATCTGTTTATCTAGGAATGTCTTAATCTCTCTCTCAGCTTTGAAGACAGTCTCAATGGATATAAAATTCTTGGTTGGCAGTTGTTCATTGTTTTTTTTTTTGTTTTTTTTTTTGGTACTTTAAATACTTTGTCCCACTGCCTCCTTGCCTCCATTGTTTCTAATGAGAAATCATCACTTACTTTAATTGGGACATGCTTGTGCATAACACATTGCTTTTCTCTTACAGCTTTCAGAACTCTCTCCTTGTCTTTGGCATTCAGCACTTTACTACTATGTGTCTGGGCATGGTCCATTGGACTTTGTGAATGTGCATAATCATGTCTTTCATTAAATTTAGGAAGTTTTCTGCCATTATTTCTTTGAATATTCCTTGTGCCCCTTTCTTATATTGGTATTCTTTATGGTATCCACAAGTCTCAGGCTCTTTTCTCTTTTTTAGTCGTTTTTCTTTCTGCCCCTCAGCCTGAATCATTTTAGTTGTCCTGTGGTCTAGTTCACTGGTTCTTTCTTCTTCTAGCTCCAATCTGCTGTTGAAACCCTCTAGGGAATTTTCAACTCCAGTATTCCATCGACTCCAGTATTTCAGTTTGGTTCCTTTTTAAAAATGCTATGTCTTTATTGAGATTCTCATATTATTCATTCATTGTTTTCCTGATTTCTTTAGTTCTTTCTCTCTGTTTTCCTTCATCTCCTGATCATACTGAGGTTCATATTTTTTAAAGTCTTTGTCCAATATGTCCAAACTGGTCTTCTTCATTGATGGTTTCTGAATTTTTCTCTTCTCTCTTTGGGTGAGCTAGCATTTCCTGTTTCTTTGTTTGTCTTGTAATCTTTCATAGCACATTGTACATTTTAATATTTTAAAGTGCTAATTCTGGGATTTAGTCCCTGAGCTGTGTGTTCCATAATTTTTATCCAGCTAGTGATATGACTGGGATTTCCTTGAGTTCCAGGAGCTAACAAAAACAAATAAACAAAGGCAAAAAAAAAAAAAAAAGAAAAGAAAAGAAAAGAAAAGAAAAAGAAATAAAGAAAAAAACACCTTTGACAGTCTTTGAAAATTGGCTCTGCATTAGCTGGTGCTAATATTGTACCCGGAGGAGTAGGAGAGGAGCCAGCATAGGTGTCATGAGCTTTTCCTACAATTTTTAAAGCTGAATTTTCTTGATTTGGCCCTTGCCCAGTTACTACAACCCTTTAAATTTTTTTTTTTGTTTGTTTTGAAAAAGATAGCTGTACTAGTTTTTGCTGGTTATTAAAAGATTCTATGAAGTGACAGCACCCTGGAGCATCTTATGCTCTTATGCTCCCATCTTAGTCAACTGGTATCCTTAAGTACTTTTTTCCAAGCACTTTTTAAACTCATTTAAGTCTCACAGCAACCCTATGAGGTAGGTACTATCAGCCCCATTCTTCAGTGAGGAAACCAAGGCATAGAGAGGTTCAGCAATTTCCCCAAGGCCAAGATTTGGACCCAGGTAGTCTGGCTCCAGAGGCACATTCTCAGACATTATGGGGTACTACACACAGAGAAAACAGGAGTAAGTAATCCAAGTAAGGGGACATAATGAGCAAAAACATGGCCACTGGAACAAGAAGAACAGGGTGAGGCTTACTCAGCTTGAGTAAACATCCTACTAAAGGAAGGAGAAATAAGTTTAGATAAATGGCAGGGGTGGAAAGGACACTGAATTGTAGAGGGCCTTGAATGTAAACATAATGGGTTTAAAGGCTTAGAGGTAACCATAAAAAAGTAATATGGGAAACCACCCAATAGAGTAGCTTTTATTCAAAAGTCACAAATATCCAAGACTCCCTTTAATATTGACCTAAATCTGAAAATGATCAGGAACCAAGGGGTATGCTTCCCAGGTAAATGTACAGTGATAGGTTGGGGTGAAGGAGGAATGAAAGGGAAGAAGACATGAAGGAGGATCAAGAATAAAACTATTTTTGGGATAACCTCTGTGGTTCTATGATCTCAGAAGACTGGGCTACCCCTCCAAATCCAAGAGTAACCAAAGATTCCTTTTCACGTATCCCATTTCACCATGTGCACACAAGAGCTGCATGGTTTTCTTATTATGGGGCCATTAATTTATGTTGGTTATTATTTTAAGAAGCATAGGGCATGCCAGCCTGGCATCTTTGCCCCATCTTGGAAGTTCACAAAGATAGCGAATCCATCTTCCACAGAAGGCCTGTGGGGACACTGTGCTCCCATTCCTTCTCACTTTTGGCCCCTTATCTACAAGGGGAATGATTAGTCCCTTGCTTGGCACTTCTCAGCTGAATGGGCCCTTGGCTAAGCAAAGCCTCCTGTGGAGCATCCTTCTGGATAAAGGGCATTACACTTAGGAGGAAGCCGCATTTTCTCAGCTACAAAGTTCAACTCCCTTATTAGAAAATGATGAAAACAAGCCTTCCGTTTTCTTTATTAGTAGTATTTGAGATTTTGCTTTCTGTGGAAACTTTCCTGCCCCCCTCCCAGCCACCCAAATCTTCACCAGCTGTGAATTCATTTAATAAAAACAAAACACTTCGCTTGATGCTAGAGAAGCTTAGTGAGGCTAATGCTAAAACTATGCATTATATTCCAATTGTCCTTTATAGCCACTTTGGATTTTCATTAAATTTCCTAAAGACGCCACCTTTAAATGTCACCCTGAGTGAGCAGGATTTGGTGAAACCCCCTTTGAAATATTTCAGATGGCTAATCATACTAGTCACAAAAAAGGAGACAATCTTGATTCACAAAAAGGAGAAGGAAAGGTCTTGGCAATTAATTCACCAAGACCATTCATAGAAGAAATGCCTGGTAAATGATGACAAGATTCCAGGCTGTCTAGGCTATGACAAGCCATAGAAGAGAGATTGTTGGGCAATGAAAGAGGAAACAGGGCTCTAGTCCTAGCTCTGCCTCTAACCAGCCAAGCAGTCTTAGTCAGGTCATTCCACCTTGCCACGCCTCTGTCCCTCTGTCTATTCAATAGAATTATTAATACCTCCTTGTGCAAATCCAATCATATCATGTCAAATATATGTGCATCTACAATTTAAAGCTACTGTTCAGCAAATCCCAAGCAAGCCAGTATTTTTAGACCATCCGGAAAACATTGTGTTCCATCACTTCTTCTTAAATATTTTTTATTTAGATTTTTTTTCTTTGGAAATTTTCAACCCACTGAAAAGTGAAAAGAACAGTACAATGAATGCTACTATATGCTTTATCTATATTTAACATCTATTAATAGCTTGCCACACCCACTCCTCTCTCCATACATGTAAGTATATACATTTCCCTTTTGCCAAACCATCCAAAAGAAGTTCATAAACATCATGATGATTTGTCCCTAAATACTTCAGCATACATTTCCCCCCAAAAGGGACATTCTACATAACTACAACTCAATCACACTTAAGAAAATCAACATGAATGATATTATCAATCCTACAATCTATATTCACATGCCCTAAACTATCCCAACAATGTATTTTAAATATATTTTTTAAATTTCAGAAACCAATTAAAGTTTATGCATTGCATTTTGTTATGTCTCTTAGTCTCTCCCCACTCCTACCCACCATCTAGAACAGTAACCCCTGCCTTCCTCTGTTTTTATGACACCGAATCCTTTGAGGAACCCAAGCCAGTTATCTGGAATCATCTGACTGTGTTGTCATGACCCAGTTTAGGTCAAACATTTCTGAAAGAACACCATGAAGGGGTCCTTGTGTCTCCCACTGCATCAAACCAGTAGACACATCATTTCCCACTGTCCCACTACTTGGATGCTTGGTTAAGGTGGAAACTGCCAGATCTTTCATTTCAAGGGGAACATTTTTTCTTCTGTAATTAATAAGTAAATTGTGGGAGGATACTTTGAGTTCATGTGGCTATCCTATTCCCCAACCAATTTTCACCCAATGGTTTTAATAATCATTGATTTTTAAAATTTTTATTCAATATATTATAATCCATTAATTTCATTGTTCTTTTTTATTCCTGTCATCCCTTTCATTATCTGCATATGGCAAAATGAACCTGGCGAAGGCCAAGGTGAACTTAGCCAAGGTGGAGGTAAACACAAGAACTCAGTGCTACTGAAAGGAGGGAGGCCCAACCATATCAGGGAAAGAGGCCTCTTGCCACAGAGACTGTGAGCCCCTGGAAGTGGGGGGAGCCCTGACGTACTTTCACAACTGGAGTCAAGGCAGCACATAGTAGTGACTGGAGACAACTATTCATATAACTACTGCCAGTGTATACACTAGGGGAATATCTTCTCATTTTGGGAATTATTCAGATGTAAAAGTACTTCATCAAAGTACCTACAGATAAGAAACTGGTGAATTGAGGATCCCTCTTCTTTAGGATAATGTTTATACAGCTGTCTGATAAACAGCTGCTTATAGAAATACCACCAGAGGACATATTATCTATGCTTTCCCTTCAGCATTTGGGGCTACCTTTTGACACTCTGAGATCTGTAAACATAAATGCAGCTTTCTTCCTTTAAATCATCCACAAACCAGGTGGCCACATGATTGAAGAGGGAACTATGACAACATCTGATAGTGTTACTATAACCCCAGAAGGTCTTTTAGAGAGCCTGGAATATGTGAAGTACTTTTTGAGGAAGCATTCAGAATTATAGTATCATCTGTGATTAAGTTCTAAAGCCCAAATCTTATTTTGAATAAAAGGTACCATACTCTCAATTTGATTCACAATTACTGACATTTGAATAGAGAATCTAGACAATGCTTTAAAGTAAGGTGCCACTATTTTAATAAAGGGAGGGGGGGGGATTTCATTTCTCTGCACTTGACAGAATCCTCAAGGCACAGGAAGACCTCCTCGTTTTTTTTTCTGACACCATTATATTTTGGAAAACTGTTATCTGAAGTGACTCCCCAGATGTTTCTAAGGGACATTTAAAGTATTATGCAGGCCTGACAGCATGTGGTCTCCCACTTGCATCTGTAATTTCTCAAAGTAAGGAAGTCACTCTTTAATCACAACAAGGCAGCTCACTCTATGAGCTGCTAAGAACAGAGATGAAAAGCAGATGAAAAGGAAACAGTGAACTGCATTCTTTGGAAAGTTGGGACAAGCAGGACCCAGGCTTTAAAAAAAAAAAAAAAAAAAAAGGCATGGAAAGTGTCTAAATGCAAAAATGCCTGTAATGCCAGCCCAGCCCAGCCCTTGGAGAGTGAACACATTTGGGGCAGCCCAGGCCACTTACCTGCCCCACTCGCCCAGGAGCAGAACAGCCCCTATCCCAGTGGAGGAAGGTGACAGTTAATTCAACAGAGTACCAGATAATCCTGTCCAGAGAATAGAGAGGGAGATCCTTCCCCTCTCTTTCAGAAGACCACTGCAAAATAAGAATATAATAATAATTACCGTAACACATTGAGAATATATTGTGTTCCAAGAATATATTTCTAACTGTTTAATATATGTTACCCTGTTAATCTTCAAAACAGCCTTATGAGGTAGATACTATTACTATCATCCTATTTTCAAATTAGGAATTTGAGGCACAGAGAGGTTAAGCAACTTGCCCAGAGTAACTCAGCTTGAAATAGCAGACTGGGATTCAAGTCCAGGCCCTTGACCCAGGACCTGCAGCCCAGGACAAGGCTGCATTTAGAGCAATACATTTTGAGCCTGCCAAAAAAAAGTAGAGAATCATAATATATATCAAAAACTAGGGTCAGGACAGCACAGTGCAGTGACTGGGCAGTAGGTATACATACAACTGTTGGCATCTTTGCTTTGTTAAAAAGAGAGAAGGGGCTACTTTTTCTTGATCCACCATACATGTAGCTCCATCACTTAGAAGGTAGAGAAGCAACAAGACTCTGGACTTAATTCTAACCAAAAGATAATCTGATTTGCATCTTGGAAATGATGAGAACTGCATCATACAATGATGTACTACTCTAGGGCAAGGGTTCCCAAACTAGCATGTCCAAAACACATGAGGAGAGCTCATGATAAAACTGCATATTCCTGTATACCATTACTGGATTCTAATTCCATATGTCTGTGGTTTACCTGGTCAGCAGATCTGAGTCTGTATTTTTAACAAACAACCCCAGGTGATTCTGATTCAGTAGAGGGAGGAGAATGCTTTGGTAAATACTGGCCTCAACTCTAAAAATCAGAGTTCAAAAAAAGCTCAAACAAAAGACTGGTCTGTTTCTTTCATCGGAAAGGTGAAAATTGCTATCAAGGAATTCAACCCTCAAAATAGCAGGAGATTGCCAAAGAGTACGGTTCTCAGTATAAAACAGAAAAGAATTCCAGTGGGATTCAGCTGCTAAGAAGGCAAGAAAGTTGTTTATAATTACATAAGAAAACAGATGTAAATCACGCACCTATCCTCTCCAAACTCTGCAATATAAATGGGAGAGGAAAACTATTGGAAAATGGCATCCATTTTAGTTTACCGGGCCTGCTGTAACAGATACCATAGACCAGCTGACTTAAACCCAGCAATGTACTGTCTTTCCATTTTGGAGGCTAGACAAACAAAATCAAGGCATAGGCAGGGCTGTGCTTTCTCTTTGAAGTCTAGAGCATCCTGGTGGTGGCTTGCTGGCAATTCATAACTCAGTCTCTGCCTCTGTCACATGGAGAACTGCTTCCTTCTGTCTCCCACTCTGGCTGCTACTCCTGCTCAGTCATTGGTATTGCTCTAGGATTCCCCTCCTTAAGGACTCCAGTCGGATTGGATTAAAGCCCTCCCTGCTTCAATTTGGCCTTATCTAAATAGGATCTTTGAAGATCCTATTTACAAATGGGTTCACACCCACAGGATGGGTCTTTGTGGGGGACATAATTCAATCTACCAGAGCATTCAATAATCCAAGACAGAACACACATATTTAAGAGCTCGTATGTGAAACTTAAACTCAAAAGAAAGCATGTGAGAAAAGAGGATGAGAGAGGCCCTCCTTTGGAAGGGCAAGCCCCCACTTCCTAGTGCCTGAGCTCCCCCTAGTGCCTGAGCTCCCGGTCATACAGCATTATGCAAAGCTGGGGAAGGGGGTCGGTGTTAAAAATTGAATTAAATACAAACCCCTTGCTCTCTTTGAACTCAGTCTAATGAGGAGATTTAAGAATTATTTTGCAATTTCTAATTTATATTTTCTGAATTTCAGTGTTCAAATATCCTGCTTCTTCAATGTGAGTCCCACCTATATTTATTTATATGCTGAATTGTCTCAGGTGTGCTGTGAACTAATGGAAAGAGATCACACACATGCATGCATACACACACTACACACATACACACTTGTGCATACACACACACACACACACACACCACGTAGTGAAATTCCATGCTTGTTTTGTTTAGCAAAGTTTAGAGAAACCTTGCTGGCAATGGCCACCTGCAGCAGGTGCAGGTGGGGCATGTGTCTGAATCGCTTCCTAAGTCTCATCCCCAGCCTGTCCATACCATGGGCATGCAGCTGCCAGCAACCCAATGCAGGGAAGCTAGAATCTTGCCAGATACAAGGAGCTTAATTTTGTATTGCACCACAGCCCTTTTTTTACCTCGCCCCTCCATAATTATTCATGAAGAATTTACACAGAGTTCCATTTAAGTCTGTGGGTTTCCGGATTGTTTGGCTATGACTTATAGTAAGAAATTAACCCTACATTAGACCCATGTGTTCATCCAATTCACTTAATATATATTTATTATAATCCTACCAGGGGCCAGGAACTATTCTAGATGTGGGGAATTTAGCAACAAACAAAACAATTTGAAATCCTTGCTCTCACTGAGCTTACATTCTGCTGGGAGACAATAAACAAGTAAAACTTAATAGTGGGTCAGATGGTGATAAAGCAATGGAGGAAAAACAAACCAGGGAAAAGGAAGAGGGAATGCTGGGGGACGGGGTTGTATTTTAAGTAGGGCAGCCAGGAAAGGCCACATTGAGAAAATGACATTGAACACTGCCCCAAGGAGGAGGGTTATTGGACCACGTGGATATCTGGGGAAAGAAAAATGAAAACAACCAGCAAAACTGATGTGCTGGAAGCAGCCCAGACAAAATATGCTCTGGTTCCATTTAGACAAGTCCTTTTCCCTCTCTGAGCCTGTTTCCTTCTTTGTAAGATGAAGGGGTGCCACTAGATTCTCAGAGCAGCTTTCTAGCACAAGATGTCCCAGTGTTAGTGTTCTAAGGAGCTTCTCATGTCTTATTCTAGGTAGAAGCATGTGTGTATAATGGTGGAACAAAATTTCAGAAACAATACCACCCTAACTACATGTAACACACTCTATTCCATTTGTTCTCTTCTGTTCTGTTTCATTTTTGAAAATGCTGGTTGCACCCACTAAATTGATTTCATATTGACTAATGGGTCTTAAGGAACTATTTTTAAAAATTGAAATCTTCTCAGTTCTGGAGCCAAATTTAGCTTCCAAATCACACACTTACTTATTCAAGAAAAAGAAAAGCTGACCCAGTACTGGAACCTTCCTCTGCCCTCAGCTTTCCAGCAACCCAGAAAGCTCACATACCCACTAAGTCTTAGCACCAAGGGCAGGGCTTAAATCAGCTCCAGCCTCAAGGACCGGCTCTGCCAGTGCTTTCCTTTTCACTTCATGCAAGCTACATAACAACACTGAGGCTGAGGCTTTCTATCAGCATAATGGACATGATTATGAAAATTCATTATAAAATATAATTAGAATGGTTAGCAAAGTACATGACACTTAACAAACACCTAATAAATTGGTGATAGTGGGGAAGGTAGAGATGGAGGTGGAGTAAGAAGCAAACTAGAGCAAAAAAGAACAGGTTCATCCCACCAGGCCCTTAGGATCTAAAATGCTAGACAAACAGAGCTAGATATTGTGAATGCCAATAATTATCTTTGTAATAAATGTCATAGGAGGAAGATTGTGTGCATACAAACTGTGTTTACTTTGGTTCCTTCCCTTTCTAAATTGTCTCTCCTCCCTCTTTCAGCAAACTATATGGAAATGGATTTGAAGAAATACAAAGTCATGCATTCAATGGGACAACACTGATGTCACTGTAAGTATGTGCTTATTTTCCCAGCCCATGAATAAAAATGAAATCTTTCTCTGGCTACCAGATCACATTCAATCTTCAGCAACTAATTCAGGGCAAAAATAAACTTTCAAGTGGCTAGTTCTTGGTGCTTCATGTATGTTACTAGGCAACTGGCTGGCTGGAAACCCCAGAGCACCCTGATTTCAAAGATAGATGCAGCCTCGATACATTGAAGTTGACAGTTTGCTGAAATATTCAACACCCTACTTTATGCTTCCTCCAACTCACAGCTTCCCTCTCTAACCCTCTCACTCAGGGTGATAGGGTGTTAGAGACAGCATGATTTTAGAAAACAAAGAAATTCTTCTCTGTACTGCAAAGAAATTGGTAACACCTTTTACCAGCCTAATTAGCCACAACAGACCTACTCAGAGAATCTCATCTCCCTACAGAAGGAAAGGGGGGTCCCCCGAGCTCGTTTTCCACAGCATGAGGGAGCTTGGCATGGTCACCAATATTAACAGCCTTTACTGGCCAATATTAACATTAAACTGGGAGCATCCCTCCTATTTCCTTCATTATCTCAACCTCTCTTTCTTTCTGTGACTCCTCTTCTTAAAAGACTGGCACATTCACAAAGCCTGGGGGCCATTTGAACCTCAACAGACACAGGAAGAGGTGAAGATCACCCTACAGTGATGTATATTAAAAACAAAGAGCACATGAAAAGCTCAACCAAAGCCAAAATTAAATTTTGAAAAAGCTTTTATATAAATGTCATATAGAACATGGTCTCATGGTCTTTACCAATGCCTCTCATACTTTGACACACATAAGAATCACCTGAAGATGATTAAAATGCAGATTCCTGGGTCCCACCCCCAGAGTTCTTGATTCAGTAGGTCCAGGGTAGGCCTACTGAATTTTCAAGTCTAACAAATCCTAGGGGATTTTCCTACTGCCAGTCTGAAGTTGAGTTACCGCAAGTCTATACAATATGCCATTTATTTTCATTTTAGACATTAACAAAGGTCGTACTACATAGACTCTGGGCTATATAGCTTGGCTAGAAGGACAAGCTTTAGAGAGCCATTGACTTGGACTCAAAATCCTATCCTACTATTTATCAGCCTGTGTGACCTTAACCAAGTTACTTAACCTTTCTGAGGCATTGTGTCCCATCTGTAAAATGGAGCGCCTATAAGCTTGTTTTGAGGGTACCCCCACCCAAATGAAAAGATCTCTTCCATATCCTCAGTACTTAACAAAAGCACCTGGCGCACAATAGGTGCTCATTTATTATTTATTGTATTAATTCCTTAGAGAATGAACAAATAATTAAATAAGATGATTTATTTTTACATGCTTAGCACAGGGTCTGGCACATAGTAAGTGCTCAAGAAATGATAAGTTTAAAAAGCCGTTCTTCCTATCATGGAGCAAATTTTACCCCATTTTCTTGCTGGCTGCATTTTCTTGTTGACTTGCTTTTAATGGAGGGTTCATTCTGGCCACTTAATCTGTTTCTGCTAAATTTAAATCAGAAGCATGTATATCCTCTCTGGCACAGTACTCTCAGATGCCTCATTCCATTGTTTACTTAATAAGTGTTTGCAAAGCATCAACTGTGTTTAAAGGAAACATGCTATATTTTGAGAGGAAACAAAGGTGAATGAGTCATAGTACTTACTCTACAGGAGGTTACAGCCTAGGAATAGGCATTTTCAAATGGTATATAAACTGTACACTAAATATTGTAACTGAAGTGGAAGGCAAAGTATGATACCTGCCCCGAGAGAGGTAAAGCTGCCTGGGATTGCAAAGGGAGGAGTGAGGAAGTTATAGAAAGCCTTGTGAAAGAGGCAGACTTTGAGTTGGGCCTGATTTGGACAAAGAATGAAGAAAAGCACATTTGGGCAGAGGATGGCAAGAAGGGCTCAGAGGAGGAGAGATGGGGTATGTTCAAGGAACAGCAAGTATTACCTTTTGGAAAGCTCTAGATGTGAGTTAGGGATAAAGCAGGAAGGGCCTTAAATGTCAGAGCAAAGAATTTGGACTCTTTTCAGAAAATGAGAAGCTGTTGAAAGTTCTGGGGTGGGAAATGTCAGAGTGGTGTTTTGAAAAGGCTAATCTGCACCAAAAAAAACAAGAATTGTATGATTCCGCTTATATGAGATATCTACAATAGGCAAATTCATAGAGACAAAGTAGATTAGAGGTTGCCAGGGGCTGGGAGAAGGAGGGAATGGAGAGTTATTGCTTGAAGGGTACAGAGTTTCTGTTTGGGGGAACAAAATAATTTTGGAAATAGTGGTGATGATTGCACAGCAATGTAAATGTAATTAATGCCACTGAATTGTCCAAAGAAAAATGGTTAGAATGGCAGATTTTATTACCACCGTTAATAATAATAATAAAAGACCAGTCTGTTAGCAAGGAGGACAGAGGGCTAGAAGTGTGTGAGACTGGAGGATGAAGACAAGGTAGCCTCTAAGGCAGAGTGGAGGTTGGCATGGACAGGAAGGAGCAAAGCTGAAAAATACTGTGATTAGAGATAGAATTGACAGAACAAAGCAAATTCTTAGATGGAGATAAGTGACAAAAGGGAGTGAAATATATACTGCAGATATTTCCAGCACGGATCATAGGGAAAGTAACAATGCTGTTAACAGAAATCAAAATGGAGCCAGCACATATTTGGTGGCACAGGAGAAGTAATAGAGAGAGAATTTTGTGGGGGTCAGGAAGCCCATGTTCCAATCTCCAATCTTCATAGTGCACAATGGTACTATGAAGGAAATAACCCATTCCTGAGATCTGAGAGAGTACAGGTAGGTAATCCACTTTAGATAAGGTGCTTGGGGATGGCCTTACCAAGGACATGATATTTAGGTGGGACCTAAAGGATGACAAGGAGTCCATCATGGCAAGACTGAGGGGAAGTATATTACAGAAAGAGTGAAATGCATGTACAAAAGTCCTGAGGTGGGAAAGAAAAGAAGTTGATATGCACTAGAGATTGAGAGGCGGCCAGTGTGGCTGGAGAGTCATTAGCAAGAGAAAGCTGGAGTTGGAGGCAAGAGCCAGTCATGCAGGACAGAGGGGCCATGGTAAGGTGTTTGAATTCTGTTTTAAGGGAGAGGAGACCCTTTGAAGGATTTAAGCAGGGAGGGCAGAGTGGTTTTCAAAACTGTCAAGCAAACTTTTTGAACTAAATATACATTCAGCCCAGGCTCTTGACACCTTCTCACCTTTAGGACTGTCCAAAGTTGTTCAGAATGATGACACTAAACTGCAAATTTTGCAAATGCCCTACTTTCTAAGGCAGAACAGGGAAGAGAAGGCTTCTGGTTGCCCTCAGGCACCTCTAAAGGTCTGAGAGTCCGTCCCTACCATTCCCAGAGCATCCCAGTTAGGAAAGCTTTGACTGGAGTTTGGGAGTTCTCCCACGGTGCTTCAAAAAGTTGTCCTGCCTTGTGCTTCTCACACCTGGAGGGGCACGTCATCTGGGAGAGGGCCCAAAAGTTCCCCCAGGAAAATGTGGCAGATAGATTTGACTTATTTTTTACCAAGTTGTATAATGCATAGTGTACAGAAAGATCTGGGTTTTTATAAAACATGCAAAAAGCTCTGTCGTGAAATCTGAGCAATTAATCTCACCTGGCTGTCATGAGGATTACTTGCTCATAGAGTCCAGTTTCAATGATTTATGACCATAACTGAACATAATTAAAACAAACCGACACAGGAAGAAGACACACAGAGGTTTGGGAAGGGAAATTTCTTTTGATATGGATTTTAAACAGCAATTGACTCTGACAGTCTCATCACTTTGAAAATGGAAGTGCACCCAGGAGGTGGGATGATGTGTGAGTTGATGGGTACATTTTGATAAAAGGACTGAGCTTCCAAGAAAAACATATAGTCAAAG